>RJWK010009356.1:0-45702 GCA_004363435.1 Platanista minor | reverse complement strand
GGGCTTCCCTGGTGGCGCAGTGGTTGAGAGTCCGCCTGCTGATGCAGGGGACGTGAGTTCGTGCCCCGGTCCAGGAAGATCCCACATGCCGCGGAGCGGCTGGGCGCGTGAGCCATGGCCGCTGAGCCTGCGCGTTCCGGAGCCTGTGCTCCGCAACAGGAGAGACCACAGCAGTGAGAGGTCTGTGTACAGCAAAAAAAAAAAAAAAAAAAAAAAAAAAAAAAAAAAAACTCCTTTGTTGTTAGATAATTGTAAGTTTTTGGAATAGCTATCTCTGTTACGAGCATTGATAGTTATTAACTTTTTAAAGGAAAGGAAATCCAATTTTGAAAAAAGAGTTTAGATGAAAACAGCTGCAGGTTCCTAGCAATGGCCCTTCCTGGATACATAAGGAGCTACAGAAGGAAATGAGACTTGTTACAAAGCACAAACTATGAAGAAAGACAAAAATGCAAAGCCCTGATGTATATAAGAGAATGTCTCATATATTCTGAAAACTGTTTCTAGGAGTTTGTAAATACAAATGTATCAGCCTAGAATAGAAAAAAAAAGAGATAGCTGAAAATATTTTCATTATTATGGATAGGGCGTTCTGGCCCCAGTGTTTACACTTAGCAGTTGTGATACTTTAGGCAACTCACTGGACATCTCTGAGCCTCGTTTTTTCATTCACAAATGGTGAATCCCTCCCCTCCTTACCACAGGGTGTTCTGAGAGGCTGAGCAGATATAAGGTGCTGTTCTTATTAAATCAAACAGCATAATCACATGTAAAACTGTCACCTGAGGCCTCAGCAGGTTCTCAGACTGTGAGTGGAATCTGAATTGAATTAGCATTGTTTTTAAAAGTCAGTGAACATTATCATCTCAAAGTGATATATAAGCATCAAAAGTGAATATATTTATTTCAGAGAGCAGAAAAACCAAGGTCTACAGAATATCGTAATTCCTTCCTATTCATTGCTATATACCCAGCACCTAGCACTATGTCTAGCATATAGTAGATCCACAATAAATATTTATTAAATGAATGAATGAATACTTCTCTCCAAGCTCCCCCCTAGTACTCTCATTTGCAAAATCTCCCTATCTCTGTCTTCAAGATATACAAGGTATTCACGAAGGGACCTCAATGAGATTTAGTTTTTCTCTTTAGGGAAGGTATTTTATTTATATGTAAAAAGGTTAACAGGGTATATCTAAATTAAAATTTATAGGCCTTTAGTATAAACAGAAATGCCTGTTATTCAGTGTTTTTTAAATGCCATAATAGACACATTGTAAATCACAAGTTAATACCTAGTGAAGGGAAAATAGATCCCAAGGGTTTTGAAGTGTTAAAGTAAAAGACCTGTCCCTTTAAAAGGTCTGCATCCTTGTGTCAATGAAAGAGACCTGTAATATACAAGTAATAATAATGATGATGGTGAGGATGATGACTTCTGCAATGAGCACAAAGGCAATGATGACAATAATTTTTATAGTGAAAATTACAATTCTGTTTCTTAACACTAATAGTGCAGGTAAACTAGTGACCAGCTTTGCTATATACAATCTTACCGTATGTGACTGTCCTTAAATGTTGGTTAACCCCCTTACACTGTAAACCTTAACCTTCAGAAAGATTGAACCCAAGCCTAAACATCAGCTCTTGGGTAGGACTTTGGTTGGTCTACAAAGAATAGACCCAGGTCCTCTGTTTATGTCTAGTCGCCCCACCCAGGACTTCTTTAGATGACTGCTCTCACCGTGGAGATCCTTGCTTCCTTTTGAATGAAACCCAGGCACTTCTCTCTGGACTTGGAGGTCTTTAACTAAATTTAATCACCAAAAACATTGCCAAGGAAGGGCAAATGTGCACATTCACACGACATCCTGAACTTTTCAGGAGATGCCCCGGTTCTGTAGGACTCAGGAAGTCCGCAGGTAGGGAGAAAGGAAAAGTCTCCCTGCTGATGCTAAGACAGTCCAAAACATTCTCCACATACATGGGGTTACAACTTGTCCACCAGCATCACAAAAACAAAGCTGAGTGGCCCTTTCCTACTTCCAGCTGTCACCTGTAGTCAAGACTTTTTATGTGATAAATTTTCCATTTCGAGACTGTCCTTAGCATTCATTTTAATTTAATTTTATCTGAACCATATGGTTGAGGTGACAAAGTACAGGGTAATTTGCTCTAGGCCTCACCTATTTCTTAAAACAACCCTGAACCATCCCTCTCCCACCATGTGGCACTAATTGCTTTTCTCACTGATCATGTCCAAAGTACTCTCTAGAACAAGCAAACTGACCTGCTTAGTGACTCCCATATTCAATAAAGGCATTCTCATCCTGCCTGCCACGTGCCACCTTCATTCCTACAATTGGCCTTTCCTTTCTTTTCTATCAATATACAATTTCCCTACTTTCGAAACATGTTTCAAAATCCAACTCCTCATGGAAACCCCCCTTAATTAATCCCCCTTCAGTGCCACTTCATTCTCTAGCTTCTCAGAGCTGAGGTAGAGTATTGATAGCCAGAGTAATTATTAATGATAATATCAACTATTTATTGAAGTTTTGTCATGTGCCAGACATTCTGTTATGTATTTTACATGTAGTGTCCCTAATCCTCACGCCTGAAAAGTGAGTACTATTATCTCTAATTTACAAATGAGGAAACTGAGGTTAGAGTGACATGTTCAAGGTCACAGGGCAACTAAGTGGCAAATCCAGGGTTCAAACCATGATTTAGCTGCCTGCTGAGCCCATGCTCCTTCTCTCACAGCAGATATTCCCCAGAGTACTGCACTGAATTGATGGTGACTTCCTTTGTAAGTCTCTCCCCCCTCCTCAACCACCATCACCAAAGAAAATGTATGTTCCTCTTGTATATCCTCAATATGCTTGTTGAATTGAGTTGAACAGCTTAAAGCCAGAAAACACATCTCCTATTTTTTTTAATATATTCCATCCTTGTGCTCAGCGCATAAGGTAATCATTAAATGTTAATGACTAAGCGAAATGGAATAAAATCAGTGTTGTGGTAGCCATTTTTAAGTTTTAATAGTTTAAATGAGCAAGCCCATACATAGCACCACAGCTGGGAGCGCCATATTGCCATTAAGCCAGAAGGTGGATTCACGGGATGGGAACATTGAAAACAGACACCACAAGAATGGTTAAGTCAGCTCTCCAAACCACTTTCTACAAGTAGCTACTGCTTTTCCCTCCGTGATAATTTCACAATGATTAACCTGCTAGGTGAAAAATCCCAGGTAAAAACCTGAGTGTCAGAGGAGTTTAGAATAACCACTGAGTATCAGGCTAAGGTTGGAGGTGATGTGGACAGAGGTAGACTCATTCCCATCTAGCTGGTCAGAAATGTAAGAGAACTGCCATCTAGATATCTATTATGGGCTTTATCTTTCAGAGTAAATGCCCTTTTTTTTAAATCATTAGATTTATGAAATCCAATCTCACATTCCAACACATATGGATATCAAAATGTGTATTTGGTGAGGAATAGTATCTTAGGTTATCAATTTCTGCTTCCTTTGCTCATAGCACAAAATCCTACTTTTTGCCAAAACCTTACTTTGTAGCTTTTTAACTTAATTAAATATATAGGCAATTACTGACACCATCTGTCTTCATAGAAAAAGAACAATAAGTGACACAAAAGACTGGGACTCTGAAGGGAATCTTTAGCAAACAAATTCTTCTAGTTCCACTACAGTAATATTTATTTTTAGGAGCCCTTATGTTATTTTAAATCATTTATGCTTTTTAGAAATAATGAATTTGAGCTATACTTAAAATGTGGTGGCTTTGGTATGATTTTTTTAAAAGAAAATATCAAGTAATCCATTGCTTTTTCAGTAAAACAAAAACTTAAACATGCTGTTGAACATCTGTTACTAGTACAGTCTAACACAGCACTTAAAATCCTTTAAAATCCCTGAAAACCTTTATAAAGTTACATGAATCTTTTGCATAAATGGAACTGTTTTAACAATATGTATATTCCTTTAAACATATATTTTGCTTTCTTAAACATAAGATTCATTGTGTTGCCTAGCATTCCAAGTCCTTATAAATAAATAAATGAAATGGCTTCACTTTTTGAGGGAGTCAGTCTTCCCCTATCATGCCACATTCCTAGCCCACTTTAGAGTACTACTTATTTATGTCTGTTTTTTAAACCTTATGCAATTTCTTCACAAAAGTTTTAATATGTAAATAATATCAAACCAACCCATTGAAACTTGAACAGGATAAGTTAGGAACCAATACAAAATAAAAGTCCAAATAAAATAACAGAATTCCCCTCCCTTGAGGAGTACATTGTCAGGAAATACAAAGGGATTATAGAGAAAAGTCACATGTGGCTCCAAGAAGAGCATGGAATGGGCAGTTACCACCAAGGAGGACAACTGAGTTTTTCTGCAGGTCTTCCCTGAACTGAAAGGAGCAGGTTTTGAACCCCTTGTGTCAGCTACTAAGAGCCCTACCCTCCATAAGTAGAAGTGTGTATAAGAGGACAGCTCTAATGAGGCTCAATATAAAAAAGACACTTTTCAAAGAAATAACTGTAAGACTTCTCTACTCATATTAAAGACTTATGGTATACCAAAGAATATGCTGTCTCAGATTTGGGGCGAAAATATCAATATATATATTTTGTACTTTTTATTCACTTGTTGATGAAGGCAATATGAAGAAAGTGATTTCACAATCACTTGTGATTATGGAGCCCTAAAGCTCCACCCATATATTTCTGGAAAGTGCCACAGGACTTCTTTTGATCACAGGTAGGAACCTCGGCTTTTTGCTTACACTGAAGGACAATATTTCTTTGTCTTTTTTTTTAATATAAATTTATTTATTTATTTATTTATTTATTTATTTATTTTTGGCTGCGTTGGGTCTTTGTTGCTGCGCGCGGGCTTTCTCTAGTTGCAGCAAGTGAGGGCAACTCTTTGTTGCAGTGCACAGGCTTCTCACTGCGGTAGCTTCTCTTGTTGAGGAGCACGGGCTCTAGGCACACAGGCTTCAGTAGTTGTGGTGCATGGGGGCATGTCTAGTTCCCAGACCAGGATTGAACCCATGTCCCCTACATTGGCAGGCAGATTATTAACCACTGTGCCACCAGGGAAGTCCCCATATTTCTTTGTCTTTATAAAGCTCTTTCATTATAGGCTCTCAAAGTGCTTTACAGGCAAATAATGGGGAAGGCAAGGCAGAAAGGTGTTAAGTGGCTTGCCCAAAGTTCCATGGTAAATCACAGGCCTTTCTCTGGCTTCAGAACCACCGAGCAATTGGTGGAGATTCTGCATGTGACTGCCAGCAGCACGGTGCTCTCTCACTTCTACCAAGCATTTGTTTCCCTGCCAGGTGGAGAGTAATCTCCAAGATCAAGCATGGGAAGAAAACCTGGACTTCAGAGCCAGGCAAACTTGGACCTTAATCCTAGCCCTGCCACTTAGCTGTGGAACTTGGGCAGGTTTCTGGGTTCCTTGAGCCTCCACGTCTACTTCTATAAAATGGGGGTGTTAATATCTACCTCACAAGGTTGTTGTGAGGATGACATGAGAAAATACCAGAGTGCCTTGTACATAATACCCTTAATATACATTAATTCTCCTTCCTCTTTCCTTCCCCAAGTCTCCCTCCTAGAGTCTGTCCTCCATGTGGTCAAGTAGGCAGCTTTCTAAATATTGCTGCCATCAACAAAGACAGCATATTGGCTTGATAGGGTGGCAAATCTTTCAAACACCAGAGTCTGTAGACAGCAAAGGCAAAGTCGTGGAATCCAGATTCGTCTCTCAGGTAGAACCAAATCCAAAAGGTTCCATTACGGTAAACAGCCCTCTACCATCACCAAATTAGTCATGGCTCATTGTATTATGGGATCAACTCGATGTCACTATGGAGGGCATAGGGCTTGGGGGGCATCCGAAACCACAGAAGGCAGGCTGAGGCATTGGGAGGCCCTCAAATGAGCAACAGGATGGAAGAAGGGAAGCAGATGTGTTTACGACAAAGCTTCCTTTGTGCCCACTTGCCTGACCAGCCCTGCCTCTCTTCTGGATTTGACCATACTCAGCCCCACTCAGTACAGGAGCTGATACAAAGTGAAAGCCTGCAGTGGGCAGTCAGAGGAAGTATTCTGCCTGTCACAGAAAAGTGACACTGCATCCCCAGACCTAACTGAGTCTTTTTGACAGATGCGAATATATTATCCCTTCCAGCCCATTACTGCTTATTGAGATCCAGGTACTAACCCTTGCTAAGTGCTAGTTTGCTTTAGTGTATAAGGCAGGTATTTTTTACCCACACATGGAAAAGCTTTTTAAAGTGCAGACTTGAAGAATACCTAGAATAAATTCAGAGGGCAGTCTGGGAGGTGGTTTCTCACAGTCTCCCTCATTCAGTCATGATTTCCACATGCAACTAGATTCAAACAAGTGGCCATACAAATTGTGGAGGCATCCTCCCTAGAATGGGATTCCTGGAGACTGGGATGTGTGTGTGTGTGTGTGTGTGTGTGTGTGTGTGTGTAGCAGCTTTATTGAGATATCATATACATAAAACTCACTATTTTAAAGTGTACAGTTCAGTGGCTTTTAGTATATTCACTGAGTTATACAGCCATCATAATTATCTAATTTTAGACCATTTCCTTTACTCTAAAAAGAGACTGTACCATTAGAAATCACTTCCCATTCCCTCTTCCTTCCAGCCACTGGAAACCACTTTCTGGCTCTATGGATTTCCCTTTTTTTTTTTGCGGTACGCGGGCCTCTCACTGTTGTGGCCTCTCCCATTGCGGAGCACAGGCTCCGGATGCGCAGGCTTAGCGGCCATGGCTCACGGGCCCAGCCGCTCCGCGGCATGCGGGATCCTCCTGGACCGGGGCACGAACCCGTGTCCCCTGCATCAGCAGGCAGACTCAACCACTGCGCCACCAGGGAAGCCCAATTTCCCTATTTTTGACATTTCATATAAATAGGATCATACACTAGGTGGTCTTTTGTGACTGGCTTCTTTCACTTAACAGAATATTTTCAAGGTTCATCCATGTTTAAGCATTTATCAGTGCTTCATTCCTTTTAATGGCTGAATAATATTCCACTGTATGGATGTACTACATTTTGTTTATCCATTCATCAGTTGATGGACATTTGGGTTGCCTCTCCTCTTTGATGGTTATGAAGCATGTTGCTATGAACATTCATGCACAAGTTTTTGTGTAAACATGTTTTCATTTCTCTTGGTTGCATACCTAGGAGTAGAATTGATGGGTCATATGGTAACCCTACATCAGCTCTTTGAGGAACTGCCAAACTGTTTTTCAAAGTGGCTGCACCATTTTACAATCTTACTAGCAATGCATGAAGGTTCCTATTTCTTCTTATCTTTGCCCGCACTTGTTATTGTCTTTTTTATTTCAGCCACCTGTGTAGGTTTGAAGTGGTATCTCTCCTGTCTGTGTTTTAAAGGGAAGATTTATTTCCTTGTGTTATTTAATGGAATCATCCAACAAAGATTTATTGCACATCAGGAGTGCTGTGCTAGGTTTTATGCAGGATTCAGATATGAATCAGAGGACCCTGCCGTAGGTCAGATTCTCCTCTCTAGGAATTTCCCAAATGTAAACAAATTTGCCTTGGACCTGAAATCAAGAGCTCTGAGCTCTTGTCTCTACCCCTCTTAGAGTCTTGTGCCTGGGGTTTGAGGAGGCTGGGCAGGATCACCCCCAAGGCCACAGCCTGTGTTTCTTGCCCACACAGTCTGCAACCAAGGTTGTTCTTTATAAAACGTTCTGGTTTACTGGAGCTGTCAAGGAAACTGGGAGGGAATGCGGAACTTTGCTGCCAACTCATTGAACTGATGGGGCCATTGCTTCATGCACATCCCTGCCTCACTTTGCAAGACAGCCTTCCATGTCCACAAGGACTGGGCACAGGAATCCTCCCCCATGGGAGCTCCAGAACAAGAGCCTTCTGCCTTGAAAATCCACACAAAAGCCTTTTAGAGATCATTTGCAGTAACTTTAAAAGAGCACTTCTCAACTAAGCAAATCATTCACAAGTCCTGAAATTTATAGTGTGAATATTGAAGAAGAATAACTATATACAGCATGGGATTATTATATTGAATAGGCATGGAAGAAGCATATATAATTACTAGTCCCAGAAACCTATAACAGGTTATAAAAATTGGGTTTTCATGTTTATTATAGCTTACTGCTTAACGTCAAAATAAGAAAATGGCCTTCCAAAAATTCATAATAAAAAAAGTGAGGAAATACTTAAAAGGAAAAAATAAATGAGTATGTAATTCTGTACCTTAAGAATACAAATAATATCAGTTAGGCCATCAATCTCAAAAGTAATAGAAAATCATAAATTTATAGAGGTAGTGGAAGAAGCTTGGAAAAAGGAAGCAGAGAAGGCAAGAGTATGTTAAAAATTTTGCGACTTTTTTTTTTCTTTTTACAAAAGTGGAAAACATAAGTACAACTGCTGATGGTACAGGTTTAAATTTCAATATTTTCCATTTTGGATCCCCAAACTAATTTTGAATATAGTTCCTACACATCCTGAAAGAATTTCCAAGGTCACAGAGAAGCTTCTGGCACTATATAGAAATTGGACTATGAATGCTGGTAATTAGGTGTCATGGAAAGAGCTGGAGCAGGAATCAGGAAACTTGATTCCAGCTCTTCCCCTAATTGTGGGACCTGAGTGAGTCAGTTCACCTCTCAGAGTCCTCGGCCATAAAATGAGGAGGTGGGAATGATGAATGTCATTTTAGGTCTGCCAGGACAGAGCTGTTTAAATAAACCTCTTTGGGCCCTGAATATTTTCAGTTTTAGAGATTCCATTACCCTACATCACATCAAATGTACAAATGCACTCTCATGGAATGTGACGTAGACATACTGTGTAAAGAGTTGTGTTGTGTTTAACTGAGATGTCAGTTTTGTTGATATTTTTGTTATTTGATAGTTTTCTTTTCATATTTGGGGGCCAGTAACTTTTTTTTCAGAATCCAAATATTGTTAAGGCCTTTGAAAATCACGGAGGCCCTAGGCATGGTGGACTACTGGGCCCTGAGTGCTAAGTGGCAGGGCCCAGATTTTTTGCTGCCTTTGGCCCCATGAACTCCAAAGGCCCCATATAAGGCAGTATCCAGGGTGGGTGGGAGAGAGAATGGATACTCCAGTTGCTCAGAGACAGCCTTATGGAGCTGTGATTTAAATCATGCCCAAAAGGATATATAGGATTAATAGAGACAGAGGGGAAGGCCTCCAAGATGAATACTAGGAGTGTCAATTGTTCACTGAGGCCCTGGGTGACTGCCCCATCCAGCAGTAACTGCAGTTCTTCACCTCTCTGAGAGACTGGGCCATCCCAGAAGTCACCACTAGGTGGCAACATGCCGAGAGGCTGCAGTCCCCTCTGCCTATCTATAGATATTTTTATGTAATACAAACAATTCTTACCAAATATTATAATCACATTAATATTTTCCTACGTAAAAATTCTTACAGTGCAGTGTACCACCTGCCTTAAAATTAAGTATCAGGTGTGTTGTTTACCACAGTGGAGAGTTTGATGCTCTTTGGTGATTTAATGATGGGAAGAGATCTCATTTAGTTGCTGCTTAAGAAAGTATGCTCTCTGTATGATAGCCGGGATTCTGGAGCCTGCTTTTAAACAGTATCTGAGAAGAGTTAAGTGTGTACACTACCTCTGAGAATCAGGCAAGAATACCGAAGTCAAGAGCCAAGCAAGTGATTTCTTACTCCTGCCCCAGACTCTGCTTCTGGCAGTCACACAGGGAACAAATCCAAACAGATTTGTTTCTGCCAGACCCCACAATAATAGTCTCATGCAATATCTCATGTAGTCACTGCATCTTCTCAACAACCCTCAGAGATAGTGACCACTGGTCTGTGTTAACAGACAAGGAAACTGAGGCCCAGAGAGGGGAAGGAAGTTAAGATCACACAGACAGTAAGTGGCGAGGCCAACACTCCCTTCCAGTGAGGTCCCGTAACTCTGGTGCAGTGCTCTTTCCATCCAGTGAAGACATTTACCTCCCTCCAGTCACTGGCCTCTCTAGTCCCTATCGCCCTCAAGCTGCCATCACTTCTTTTCCCTACCAAGCTGCCCCTACCCTTCTCAGCCTTATTTCATCTCGACCTAAACCTGCTGAGAAGCATGTCCCCTAGGGAAGGCCCCATGTCCTACAGACCTTGCCTCTCCCCAACCAAGGAGACCCTTGAGCTCGAGGCCCAAAAGTAACAGCAGAGAAAAAGATGCCTCCCTACAGGGATTGATTCTGCTTTATCCCTCCCAACGCAGCCAAGCACATCCTCCTGATTTTACAGCTGAGAAAGGAGAAAAGGTGCCTGAGATCCCATCCCATCCTATAGAACACCATTCAACAAAGGCATCTCACACTTACCATGCCAAAACCTGAGATCTTAATTTTACCCTTTAAACTATTCCTCTAGCAATCTTTCCCACTCAGTACACGGTAATTCCACCCTTCCATTTTTTCGGGGCAAAAGTCTTGGAGACATCCTTGGCTCCTTTCTTTCTCTCACACCTGCATCCAACCCATCAATAAGTCCTTTAGGTTCTAGTTTTGAAATGTATCTATAATATGACCACTTCTCCCACCCTCTACTATTACTGTGTTGGACCACCCACCATCATCTCTCACCCAGATTATTGCAAACAGCCTCCTTGCTGACCTCCCTGTTTCCATCCTTCTCCCCTTATGGTCTCTTCTCCCAACCGCAACCAGGGTAACCCTTTAAAAATATGAGATATCATGTCACTCCTCTGCTCAGCACCCTCCAGTGGATTCCCAGCCTCCACAATTAATAAGTAGGAAATAAGCCCCCAGCTCTGTATCTAGCCAAACCAGTTAAGGACAGAGGGAACCTTGGCTACCCATGGCTGTATCAGCCTGTCAGCAGAGAGCTGGGCAGGTGGCCTGGTCTCCATAGCTTAGGCGTAGCTGTGGGTCTGACTGAGGGTTTGGTCTTGCTCTAGAAAGAATCAAGTGATCAAATGGTGGGTTTCCTATAACGTTGGAACTGTGAATGAAAACATGAACATGGGCAGGGAGGTGGTACCCACATCCCTCAGCCACGACAGGCTGCTGAGGAGGGTGGGCTGTGTATTGCACTCTGTTCTAAAGGCCTGATGCCATCTCTACGGTGGGTGAATTCTCAGTGCTGCATCTCTCAGTAGCCTTAGTTGGAGGTCTACCTTTTAAAAAAATTCCACGAGCAACAACATGGATGGACCTGGGGGTTATTATGCTTAGTGAAATAAGTCAGAGAAGACAAATACTGTTTGTTGTCACTTATATGTAGAATCTAAAAAATAAAACAAACTAGTGAATATAACAAAAAGGAAACAGACTCATAGATCTAGAGAACAAACTAGTGGTTACCAGTGGGGAAAGGGACAGGGACAGGAGCAAGATACGGGTAAAGGATTAAGAGGTACAAACTATTATGTATAAAATAAATAAGCTACAAGGTTATATTGTACAGCACAGGGAATATAGCCAATATTTTATAATAACTTTAAATGGAGTATAATCTGTAAAAATACTGAATCACTATGTTGTACACCTCAAACTAACACATTATAAATCAATTATACTTCAATTTAAAAATTTGAATGAAAAAAAACACTATAGGGGCTTCCCTGGTGGTGCAATGGTTGAGAGTCCGCCTGCTGATGCAGGGGACGTGAGTTCGTGCCCCGGTCCGGGAAGATCCCACATGCCGCAGAGCGGCTAGGCCCGTGAGCCACGGCTGCTGAGCCTGCGCGTCCGAAGCCTGTGCTCCACAACGGGAGAGGCCACAACAATGAGAGGCCCACGTACTGCAAAAAAACAAACAAAGAAACAAAAAAACCACTATGAATATCGTGAACAACCTACTGATTATTTTTCTAAATTTATTATCAGAATGAAAGGTTCTAAATAAAATTTTCAAATCAAAAAAAAATTCTACACATGCTTAGGAATCTTCCCAGTTAGCCTCATAGCTGCATCTAGAGGCAACTGAGGGAGGGTCCACCAGGACTATTATCCCCAGTGATTAGTCGAGGAAAGTGGCCCAGAGAGGTGACTTTGCTGAGAGTCATGAATATTTGTCTTAGACCCTGGTACCAAGAGTAGGGCCTTTAGCAAGTCACTTAACCTGTCTGGAGTGTCAGATTCTTCTCCTTACAAATAAAGATGAAAAAGGAAAGAAAACCTAGAGATGGGTCTGCAAAACATCCATGGACTCTGACAGCTCTGAAATTCTATGATTCTTCAACAAATGTTATTTAATCTATAAGTTAGTCTCTCGGTCCCATACCTACCCCAATGCCCATAAGAGAAGGCTGGCAAGCCCAAACTCTTTGCTATTTCATTTGCCCTTGGAGATAGTTACAGAATGTAGGGCCTTAGCACATCTGCCCATATCTATATCCTCTGCCACCCATCCATCCTGCCTGTCACAGGAAAGAATCAGAAGCAGCAGGGGTGATCAGGCGGCCTCCATCTGCCTGGAGCACCTAAGGCAAAAAGAGCTCAACACCAGGACCCTCTCTCCCTCACCTCCCCACACAGAAGTGTGTTATTACCATTTCATCCCAAAGCATGCAGCCCAAGAAGGACCCAGAACCTTGGAACGAACAATTCTGGGCAAGCTCGCCTCTGCCTGACCCTGTCTTCAGTTCTCACATGCTTGTTTAAAGGCAATGAGGTTGTTGCAGTTTCTTGGTTTGCCTTCTGCCCTGTGCTCCACCCACCCCGCCTCAGGTCTCCCAACACAGCGGCAGTGAGGACTGCATTCAGCCCAGCGCAGGTCAGGGAGTAGCGAGCTGGGCCTCTGCAACAGCTCTCCCCACCCCACCCCTACTGGCCCTGCCCCTGGCTGAAGTTGCAGTGGACTTTTTTTGCAACCAATCAAATTAGAAATAGAATGTGAGCCACATGTGTAATTTTTAATTTTCTAGTAGCCTCATTTTAAGATGTAATCAAAAAAAGATGAAAATAATTTTAATACATAATGTGTTTTATTTAACCCAACATAACCAAGAATAGTATCATTTCAACATGTACTCTGTATAAAATATTATTAATGAGATATTTCACATTCTTCAAAATCTGGTGTGTATTTTACGTTTATAGCACATTTCAGTTTGAACCAACCTCATTTCAAGTGCTCAATAGGTACACCTGGCCAGTGGCTGCCATATTAGATAGTGCAGATCTAGAATATACATGAGAGTCTATATATAATTTTACTTACCATAAATCTGCTAATGTTAACATTTTGTTATATTCCCATCTAGTCTTTTCTAGATATAGTATTATTTTTACAAAGTTGAAATCATATTGCCCATATGACTATATCCTTCTCTTGCTGTTTTGTGTATCTTCCTACATCATCAAAAGTGAGTCACAATCATTGTCTTTAACAATAATATCATAGACTATCCCATCACTTGGGTGTGTCATAATCTCCTTATCCAATGCCCAAATGTTGGACAGCTGCAATTTTTCAGTTTTACAAATAGTGCTGAGATGAAGATTTTTATGTTGCTCATGCTTCTTAAGGCCTTGATGTAAATCTCTCTAGTGTTCTAGCCATTTTTTAAAAAATGGATTTTGAATATCAGTCAAACAGCTATCAACAAGGGCTTTATGACTGGGAGCTGAGACACCCTGGTTTCTTGCCCCACACCTTTGATATGTGGCTCTGAAGCCCAGGGCAAACCACTTTGCTCCTCACACTAGAGTTGCTCCATTTATAAAATAAACCAACTGTATTTGATGATTTTTAAGGGTCTTTCCAGCACTAACCTTCAGTGATGTTTTTCCCTCAACCTCACATCTAACCAATTAACCTGTCAAACTAGTTGTTTCAAGTCCTACAAGTCATGTCAAAGCCACCTCTTAAATATTTAAAAATATATCCACTTCTCTCCATCCCCAGTCGTAGTGCCTTTCTATGTACATCATCGCTCATCTAAATTGTGATGCAGAGTGAAATTAGGTTCTAAACATTAACAGCGAAATCCAAAATCAAGAATAGGATTAAATGAGATATGTGTGAAAGCCTGGGGCTGGCACAGAGGAGATGTTCAGTGAATATTTGCTGCATTTGAATCTGAAACCAGCTTCAAGAAACCCTGTCCCTGAAAGGTTGTGAAGGAGTTCACAGTGAAACATCAGAGGTGCTGCTGTGCCCTGCTGGGAGCCAGCCTGCCCCAGACACTGAGAGCTGTCAGAAGACAAAGACTCAGCAGCTTCCCCTAAAGGGCTGACAGTCTAGAGGGGGAAATGGGAACCCCTGTCCGCAAAACAAAGATGCCTCAGGCTGTGTCTTCAATGGAAAAACCAGATGGAGAACAGAATAATTATCTGAACAATTCAGGCAAGCCTGCTGTTGAGGAAAAGGCGTGAAGAAATTTGTTCTATTTCCTTTGTGACAAGGAGTTAGGGAAGCCTGGGGTAGCAAAAACACTTTGGGTTTACAGAAAGACCAGAGTTCTGGCCCACGCTCTATGATTTTAGGCAAACCACGAAACCACTTTTTGATCTCAGTATCCTCATCGGTCAAACTGAGATACAGTAATACCAACTTTGTTCAAACCTAACCACGTACTGGATTGAGTTGTGAGGTTGAACACAATGATTATGAATGGGGAAAACAGCTATTAAATGAAGAAATCTAATAACTACATAGGCAACTGAACATGAGTCTCCTAAGATTCTACTCCTCTTAAAGGAAATGTTTAGTAATCATCAATAACATCTGTATTGAACTTTATAATATGCAAGGGAATTTTATGTGTATTTATTCTATTTTGTTTTCAAAACCCATTGTGGTAGTGTTATCATTTGTTCCTTTTACACTTAAGGATACTGACATTGAGAGAGCTTAAATAACCGTTAAAGTTTCCACTCTTTGCGAGGGCCAGATTCAGGCTCTCTGACTCCTTGGTTGCCTTCCCACTAAAATCCTCATCACCAAAACGTTAATATTATTAACATAATATTAATAATGTTTGTTATATGCATTTCTCTTTGATCAAGGACACTGATACATCAAAACAGAAGCTCTGGAAAAAAATGCCAGACATGTAAGAACAGCAAGTTCACTTTCTTGTATTAAGGAAAAGTAGCTGTCCCCATCTGATTTGCATTTTATGCAATACAGCAGGAAATATTTAAGTTGACAAATAGGATATTTACAACTGCAACAGATCCTTGGCAGTTAGTTTTTAACAATTGTTGCAAATGTGATTTATCTGCTATTATAAAAGGGCATTACTGTGCGAATATGACTCCTGAAATTAGCATCAGTTTAGCAAGGGGCCTTGACAGCCTGACCTCTTAATATCCTTATAATGATGCCATTTACATTCCATGCTTACTCAAGTCACTCACTGCTAGATTTGTTTGAGAGGAGTCCACTCTAGGGCAGATGTATTCTGTATTTTAACACACCGAGTTGGTGTGGGGGGGCACATGTAGGCCTTCTAAGGGGAAAAACTGTTTAATCAAGTCTTCATGAAAATGTGTTCATTTCCAACTTCCTACAGTGAAAATGCATTACTGCTAATTACAGCATACTCCAGAAACACAATATTTCATGTTTTCTCCACAAGACATTTCCATGGCATGGATATATTAAACAAGAACACGTTTTGATCCTCTGCAGCTTTAGCTTTTAGTGTGAGTGGGAAACTAGCCCTGGGTAAGGATTGGCTGGGCCAGGATTAAAGCCATCTCCACCAGCAGGGAAAGGGCAGAGGGTGGACTTGGAGCCAGGCAGAACTGGATTCAGATCCCAGCACTACCACTTCCTAGCTGTGTGGACATGGGTACCTCTCTGAACCTCTGTTTCTTTATCAGTGACATGGAGCTGTTATTTTTAAGGTTATTATAAAGATCTGAGATGTTTGTGAAGCACCTGGCACACTTGTAGGTACTTGATACATGGGAATTGGTCATGTTTGTGTTGCTTGTCAAAGCTCAGATGTTACCTTCTCCATGATGCAGCCCTGAGTTCAAACTAGACAAACTCAGCCTGTCTGTTCTTTCTGCTTTGGTACTACTTTGTTCCATCCCTTTATCATATCAAGTATTCATTGTGTTGTAATCAGTTGAGTATGATTCTATCTGTCTTCCCATTCTTGATGTGTCTCTTTACCTTTTACACTCGGATAACTAGCACAATAATATGCCTTCAGCACTGAACTCAGGAGGATTCTGGGGGTGCTTCTGGATTCAGTGTAGGGGTGAGGGATAACAAGAGAAATTAAGGACGGTCTGCCACAGGAAAGGAGAGAGGGTACCATATGACCCACTTTGTCATCAGCAGTTTAGCACATAGTGGATGCTCAGTTAGGTATCTGTCAAAGGTGTTAATGGACATTACTCAATTATCTAGTAGCTTAGAGTAACTTATTGCTTATATATATCTGTTTATCAAAGTATTTTAATTTCTATTGCATCATAGTATCCTTCTAATGACCCTGGGATTCAGCTAGGGTGGATGCTATCTTCCTTTCCCTGTTGAGGATACTGTGACATTGTAGGGTAAAGTGACTTTCCTGCACCCTTAAGGTAAAAATAGTGGTAGAGCTAAGGCTTGTAGGCCAACCCTAAGTTTCCCTTAAGAATCATGTTGAGATTCCCAGAGAAGCCAGCAGTGCTTTTTCTGAAGCCAGGGCAAACTGCCCTTTTCTAATATTTACGCACTCAGGGCAAACTGCCTTTTACTAATATTTACTCACTCTTTCCCCCTCTGTCTGCTCTGCTTGAACTCCCCATCCTCTGGAGTTCCCATCCAGCTTCATTTCTCAGTAGCAAGCATTGCACTGGCTACTTTAGAAGTGACAAACCACAGGCAGAAAAATCAAAGTGCACATGAGCCTTTCGGAACCGGGCCTCTCCATCAGATTATCTTGGACAGGTATTTCCAACTGTGTAACCTCCCACAAGAACCTTAAACCTTCTGACGAGAATCAGACTGGAGACTCTATCCCTCAGTTGAATGAAGGAGAAACAGAAGCAAAAACATCTACTCCTTTAAGTCACATGTTCACTGTTGTAGTTGGGTCTGGTGTGGTTTGGGGTGGTCAGAGGTGGTGGGGGCCTTCTCTCCTGGTGGCTGATCACACCCTCACTTCTTCGGCTCCTGTTCTACTCAGGTGTGGGCAACAGGCCTCAACCTCTCATACAGTGACCAGCTGGCCCTGACTCAGCTCACCTTATACTTGACCAACGGCCACCTGGATTGCAGTTTGAGCACCCTTGAAGTGCCCTGCTTTGTTCCCAAGAAAGACAAGAAAATGAGCCACCTAAACGCTGTGGCAATGCCGGTAAGCGACCGATGCTTCCTGATTCTCCTCAGTGTCAGCAATACTCACCCGCCATTTACTGAGCTCTGGCTGTGTGCCAGCCTCTATGGGTCCAGAGAGAAGAAAGAATCTCAGGCAAGTCTTTGAACCTACCAAAATGGGCTTCTGGTACATGAATGTAGGAAAGGGGAGGCGGCGTCCAGAAAGGGCAAAAAGCACTATGTGGAAGGACGAAAGTATATGGGTTCCCAAGCCTGGATGTTTGTGTGTTCCCCTCCATTCTCTTCTCAGCTCACTTCCCGGGGCAAGTACATCTATACCCACTGCTTCAATTACCAGAAGCTTCCAACAAAACCCGTATTTTTCTAGCCCCAGTCTCTTTTTTGAGCCTCAGACTCCTAGATTCAATATTCAACAGAATGTCTCAGAGTCCTCAAGGGTCAAACTACCCAAAACTGCACTCACCATCTCTCCTCCCCTATACTTCCTCTTGGCGGGTCAGGCCAGAAGCTGATCACTCACCCTATATCACCACATCCAGTCAGCAACCAGCTCATGTTGATGCTAGCTGCTAAAACACCTTGACTCTTACCCGTCCTTCCCCTGTCAAAGATACTGCCTTCATTTCAGCTTTCATGGTCTCACACTAGTGTTACAATAGCTTCTCATTAAGACTCCCTGCCTCCTGTCAAGGTGGTTAAAGCGAAAAGTGAATCTGAGCATGCTGCTCCCCTACTTATGATTTTGAAATGACTCCTGTCATCTTCAGGAAAATCCCAACTTTTCAGCTTGGTTAATGAGGCCCCTTGTGATCTGTGGCCCAATCCCCCATTCTCATCACTAGGCCATCTCTAGGGGGCTGGAGGCAGTAGTCCTGGTACTGGTTCAAGTTTACCAACCTCAGGACCCTGGATAACAAAGGGCAAACCTCCGTGGGGACAGTGGGCTAGGTTGGTCCTGGGGAAAGAGAGCAAAGCTCAAGAGGACCAGATGGCCCTTCCTGTAGGTGGGATATGAGAGCAGATTGGGGCTCAAGCCACAGCTGTTGTGACAATGCCAGAGGCTTTCTTCTGCCTTCTCTTACAATAGTGGGCTTCGTGCCCTTTTTGCAAATGAAGCTCTACTTGAGGTCCAAATATGCCAAGCAGACAAAAGAGGAATGCCAGTGGTTAATAGGACCCCTGCTCCAGTGCCCTAGAGATATCTTTTCAGAGCAGTATCTCCTGCCTCTCTGTTGAGTCTCTTTGGGTCCAAGAGACACCTCTGGATTTAAAGAACACTTGTTGGACTCTGCCCAGGATCCCCACATCACCTTCCTTGCCAGGAACTCAGTGTACACTTGGAAGGGTAGCCTGGAGAGGGTGCCAGATGTCTTGGGGGCTCAGGCAACAGCCTCCTTCTCCTGCTCAATCCACTTGTCCTATGAGGTACCATTGCTCATGGGAACACATTAGATATCTTTGCTTATTAAGAAGAGAAGCAGAGTTGGACTAGGAATGAGAAACAGGCCTCTTTTAATTAGGTCCCAGGACCTTGCTAGGAATTTCCCAGGTTTGGTCCCACCTGTGGCCTCTGTCCTCACCAAAGGGACCTACAAGACCCTAAGTTCAGCGCCAGAGGGAGGGACAGCAGTAGAACTTGACACCTTCTGGCTTAGTGAACCTATCGCCATGCCATTTCCAAAAAGAAGCTGGAAGCTGAGTTAATATTCAACGCAAGACTTCCAAAGACAATTTGCTGCATTTAAGTATGCTGCTTCAGAAGGCTGTAAGCAGAAGTTGTACTTTGAATTAGAAGCACTCTCCCATCTTCCCCATCTTGCCTATAGATTTCAATCCTAGCTACAGGTGACATATGGGAATTCTCCTGTGATCGAGAGTCTTAAACACTTTTAGGAATTGCCCACACATGAGAGGGACACATTATGATCTTCAATAATTCAAATGTCTCTACAATCACTGAAAAAGAGCTATTCAGGTTTCCTTATGTAGGGATAAATTGAAAGTGCTTTTGGTTTTAGAAATACACATGGAGGTTCTAACCCTGGTGCCACTGTGCATGTGTGTGCACACACGTCCTCCCATGCGTATGTGCACATGTGACAGATAAGTTTTAAAAGAATCACGCATGCACGCATGCACACACAGTACAATTTACAGCCAAACTGAAGCTCCTGAACAAGTGTGAACAGACTGTGATACCATCAGGTTTACAGTCAGTTGACAGCCCCCTTTGAAGACAAGAAAAAGGAAATACACAGATACGACTACAGTGATAATGAGGGCACATTCAGAACAAATGCCTATAAAAGGTTTCCTATTCCTTTAGATAATACCCTGTGCAGGGGAAAAGCAAAAACTTTTCTGAACTCTAAGAAGAGCCATTGTCCCCTTATTAGAAACAGGTGGCAAACCACTCTCATTTAGACCCGGTTAGACCAGGTACATGGGCTTCTGATCCAGTGTCCTCCACAAATAACCCCTTGAAAGTAGAAACAAGATCGGATGAGTCCCAGATGTACATGTTTTGAAAATGAAAAGGAGTCACCTAACGGCTTTTTAACTTTTAATTAACGTTCTGTCAGACTGGACGTAAATTGCTACCCTTTTCTGTCTGTTTTTTACTCTTCCTCTCTCTTGGTGGACCCTCCGTACCACAGTTGGTGAGTGGCCAAAAGGGACCATCTCTGCAAACATCTTAAAAAAAACCCAGTCATTTATAAGCATTTTAATAGCACATGATCTGTAATGAATGATTAAGTAAAACCTTTTGTGTTAAACTATGATGTTAAAATGTTTCTGTCTCCTGTAATTTATTATGAATTCTCAAATGCTTCGGGTTTGATTTTGATAGAATGCAACAACAGAGTTTATATGATGACTTTATTTTTAGAACCCCTTCTTTGAAGGTACGCATTTCCCCACTACTGCTGCTACTGTAATTATGTACAAAACCAATCACTCATTAGAGTTAGGATACGTTATCTTCTAGACAGATGAGGCTAAATAAGCAACACATTAATAATTCAGAGAGCAGTTCATTATGCATGTGGATGCCTGCTTCGTAACTGAAATAAGAACCTCATCAGCCTCTGCCAACCCTTAAACAATAGTTCTATGTTATTGCAACCACATTCAAGTTTACGCTTGTTAAACTGCTACTTGGATTATTTTATCAAACATTCATTTATTTGTGGTTCCTTACTGCCGAGAACAGATTTTGGAAGCTCCTTTTTTAAGTTAATGATTTGAGCAATGGGTGTTATTAATTCTCAGAATATTATAAACATGATTAATTTTCAGGCAGAGATTTATTACATAAGGATTTCAACTATGTCAACTGAAATGCATCACTGTCAAAACAAGTATCATGGCGAAAATAGAATATGCTCCACACTTCAAGTGCTGGTGCTCAGAACTAAATCAATTTAAATTGTGGCTGAAGCAAAATTATATTCTCCAGTGAAAAGGAGTATTTTGAGCTTTATTTGGCTTGAAGCATTCTTGTTAGATTGTGATTTAGAAAGGTAGTTTAAGAAAACTAGACTTCTACCAATAATATTTTGCCTTCTATTTCTTCCCCCTTGTTTTACTAGAAAAGGCTAACCTCTGAAATTCCCACACATTCCAAATGTGGCCAGTGGGAATTTGGAGAGGACAACACTGTTCTAAGTCAGGGGTCATGAATTCTGATCCTCTCTCTGGCCTCAGTTTCCTTGTTTATAAAATAAGGGAGACCTAAATGACCCCCGGGGTATCCTAAGGCATTTGATTTTATGGGGCCTGTAGAGGAGGGCTCTGTATCAAGCCTGGCCCAGGCAGTGTCATGTACTGTGGGGTACTGGGGACAGGGAATTTTTCCTGTAAGGGGACATAGGAAGGGCCCATCCCTCTGTTCCACAGCCTTCCATTGAATGGTCTTTTTCTGGCAGAATCTTTTAGAAAGGAGTAATATTGTTGTGACAGGTCACATGCTAAGTCCTCGTCAGCCATCACCTTAGTTATCAGTTAATACTTTCAGCCAGAATCAACTAGAAGTAAGTTCACCTCTTTGTGCCAGGCATTCTACTAAGCACAGAGGATATAAGGATGAGTAGCAAAGAGCTCCAAGTTTTTCAAAGGACTCAGATAGGCCAGCATATAACTATAATGCATATAATAACATGATAATAACATCCAAAATGTACTGAGCCTTTACTCCTCACCAGGTACTTTAACTAAGTGCTTTACATGAATCTTTATACAACCTAATATATGGGGCAGGTACTGTTATTATGCTCATTTTTAGATAAGAAGACTGAAGTTAAGAAATGTTAAGCAACTTGTGGAAGTTCACTCAACAAGCAAGTATGGAAGCCAGAATTAAGCCCAGGCCTGTCAGACTTTAAAGCTTGTGTCTGAGCATTGTGCTACCCAACCTGCCTTGTGTTGGCTGAGAGTCAGTGACCCAACCCCAGAGTACAGCTTCAGCTCATCCCTGAAGAAGTCTCTGGTTGAGGCCATGGAAAAAGCTCTTCTTCCAAAAGAGGCTTCATCTCCCTGTGTGATGAGGTTATTTGCAGGCATATTACTATTATCCACTGGCTCCTAATCTGCTCCAAGCTAGGCCAGGACTCAGTGAGCACTGAATGGGCCAGATGGTTGTAGAGGAGTCTTCCGATGCTATAAAATTCTTTAGGTTATGACTTCCTTGGTAAACCTAAATGGATTTTACAGCATCAGAAGAGAGTCAATTACACAAGTCAGTCTTTTAAAAATGATGTTGTCCATTTGTATAATGCTTTATACTTTAAATAGACATAAGCTTATTTGATCCCCAAGATAAACCCAAGAAGTAGATAAGACATGGATTATCATACCCATTTTACAGATTAGGAAAGTAAGGCTATTCAAAGGTAAGTGAACTGCCCAAGGTCATAAAGTTAAGTAAGTAGCAAAGTCCAGGTTTTCTGATTCAAGTCCCTTTCTGAGGAAAAGATTTACTGGTTGGTTGTTGTTTTGTTTTGTTTTTCAAATAATTTATCTTATTTGTGAAACTATTTAGTTTAACAAATGCTAATAAGAGCTAACTTGTTTTTGAGTGCTTATTCTGTGCCAGACACTGTTCCAAGGTCTTTACAAACTCATCTAGTCCTCGAGACAATACTGTCACCTGTGCTATCAAGCTGGATAAAAGACAACCTGGGAAAAAAACTGGAAAAAAAACCTAGATCACTGACAGTTTTTTCCTGTAGGAACTGCAGAGTTGGTTAAGTCTTTAAAAAAAAAAGTAGGTGTATTGTATATGTTCATCTTTATTTGCATTATTATAACACATTTATTAAGCACTTAAGATAAGCCAGGAATTTCGCCAAGCATCCAGGATACAGAGACATTTGACAAAGTCCCTGTCTTCGAGGAGTTGAAAAGAAATATAAAATAGATAGCACATACACAAGGAAAAACCACAAGGTCTCATTTAAGTGCCATTTAGGTGACAGTCCCTTAACCTGCTGCTGGAGTTCTTAGGAGAAACAACTGTGGACAGGCGGGGACAGAGGATGCTTACTAAGAATGTAGAACTTGGTCTGGCCTTAAAGACTAAGGCAGTCACCATGGCAAGGAGAGGGAGACCTCCTCCAGCAGAAAGGACAGCAGCCGAAGAGAGCCCGTGGTCTGTTATGAACCATTTGGGCTGGGCAGAGAATCTGGGAAGAGGGAAGTGGGAGAAGTGGTTGGAGCAGTCCACTAAGAAAGTTTGGGAGGGTTTTCCAGCCAAGCCTGGATTTCATTTTGAAGGCAAAGAGGAGACACTGAAGATTTCTGAGCATTGACCAACCTGAGTGTGGGAAATGCTCAATGTGGTACTAATGCTCAGAATCCCAGGTACCAGTGGGGGCAGGAATAGCCTGGAAAATTATTACATTTGGTGTAGGTCTACAATGCTCCAGGCCCTGCGATGTTTTCAAAGAAACAGCAACAACAATAGTAGCTACTATGTATCAGGTGCTAGGTGCTTATTGAATCATCAAAAGTCAGAGAAGTTAAATGACATATTCAACATCACACATATAGTAAGTGGCCTAGTCAGGTTTTGAACTTCAGTGGTTCTGACTCTGTATAACCTTTCCACTATAGAATTCTGCTTGCATCCCCACCTCCCTAGGAGAAAGAAGAAGCTGCCCTCCAGGCCATAATGGTCTGGACTAGGACGGTGATGGTCATGGAAAAGATGATGTCGCTTGGAGACATACACCAAATATCCTGGCTTTTCCTTCTGATTCCTTATGAATCACAAGCCCAGGACTGGGAGGAGGGGGAATTGCAGTGTGTCTCCGTAGAGCAAAAGAAACCTCAGGATAGCCTGTCCTTACTTGCTGTCCAGTAATGCTGGACAGTGAGCTCTTCTGCCTTGCTTTGGAGCCAAGATACACAACAGTGAGCTGGATTCTGCTACCAGATGCCTGCCTACTTCTCTCCCTCGCTGACTGGGTCCTGATCTTGGGTTTGCTAGTTTATATACTATAGCAGCATAAGACAAGTTTAGAAGACAAAAATAACCTTGGAATTATCTTGTGAATTCATGGTAATTACCACACAATTACATGCTCAGTAACTACAATGGAATTCCAGAGTATTTACAGTTCACTTCTATACACAAAAGCTCAGGCTTCTGGGCCTCTGTTGTGAAGGCAGGAGCATGACACAGCCTGACATGGCAGGGCAAGCAGGCCTGGTGGTCACATTCCTCCAGACTGACTACATAGCTGAGCCAGATTTTCACTTAACCAGTTCTTGTTACCCCACCAATAATCCCTGTCAGGTCCACCAGAGCTACATTGTCCTCCAAAAGATGTCCTCTAGGGGCAAGATATGGGATGACTGTCCTGAGCTGTCATTCTCTAGGGATGGTGTGACTGTCCTCTGTTTTGTGAATCAATCTCTTCTTCTGCCCCAAAGTGCTCAGTGACTGCAAGTCCCCTGAATTACATCCTCTGAAGTGTCTCTTAAGTCAGAGAGAAGTGCAATCCACTTACCCTATTTCATGTATCCATTCTTTCTTTCATTCAAGAAACACTGAATACTAGCATCATGTCCAGCCTGGGGATTCAGAAACCAAACAGTGCCTGCCCCCAGAAAACTCCCAGTCGTGTAAGGGAGCCAGACAGGGGAACAACTCATGATAGGTCAGGGTGATAACAAAGTACAGTTGTGAGGCATAGAGGGTCAAATAGATTTGCTTTTGTAAAAATAGAATTCCCAATGGCTCCAAGTGGGACAATACCAATGGAGATGCACAACTCTATGCATTAGCCTGGGAGAGCTTAACATTTTTGTAGATGTGGATCCTGCTTATGTGTGGGAAGAATGGGCTTAATTACTACTATTGATAACGCAACAATCAGATACACTACTTTACGTAATGTAGAAGGAAAAGACACAATGTGTGGGGGACATATGTCACAAAAGGTGAACATGAAATCTGAATGCGTGTGTGTGTGTGTGTGTGTGTCTGAGATGCAGGTGGGGAAATGATGTTCATTCTCCGCTGTGCACTCACTCAGTTGGCCCCGGTTTCCTTGCATTAGCTCAGAGACAGAGAGAGAGCCTGGGGTTTCACAAAAGACAGTGTCAGGTCATTAGGGTCCTTGCAGCCAGCTGTGAACCAGCAGCACCTCCTTTTCCTTCTCCTATTTCAAGTCACTGCATGTGATCAGGCACCTGGTTGCCCAGCACCTGAGGGTCTCCAAAGTTTAAAATCTGGTCCAGGCATCACCATTTTCTATGCCCTAAGGTTGGCCATGGCTCTATGTGCAGTTCTCCAAATTTCCATTTACCCAAGGACAAACAAAGATAATTGTCAAAGGCAAATATCATATTTCACAAAGGACATGCTACAAAACTATCAGGATTCAATACTTTCTTTTGCACATATTAAATTTTAAATATTTTAGGAGGTATTATAGTTGAAATACTTTGGACCTACTGTAACCAGTCTCTTTGGGATAGCTCTCATCGATAGGCAAGCAAGATATAGAATAGCAATTTCCCAAACAAAGAAAGCAGTTGGAATTAAAATTCTAATACTGGTCCCTTCAAGGAGGTGGAGTGCACTTAGTGATTTGCTGCCAAAGAGCGAAAAGGGGGAGGGTATCTTTACAGCAAGAAACCTGATGAAAACTACCTTAGCCAGGTGACCAAGGTCAGCATCAACAGTGATAAAGTATCCTTGATATGAGGTGAGGAAAGTGGCAGTTTACCTATGTAGTCCTTCTCTCCAAAACCAACAACCCCCATCTAATTATGAGAAAAACATCAGACAAACCCAAATTGAGGGACATTCTACAAAATACTTGATCAGTACTCCTCAAAACTGTCAGGTGAGACTGAGAAACTGTCACAGCCCAGAAGAACCTAAGGAGACATGACAACTAAATATAATGTGCTGTCCTGGAGGGGATCCTGGAACAGAAAATGGAAACTAGAGAAAAACTAATGAAATCCAAATAAAGTAGGAACTTAATAGTAATGTGGCAATTTGGTTCCTTAGTTGTGACAAAGGTACCACATCAATGTACGATGTTAACAGTAGGGGAACTGTGTGTGGGCTATACAGGAACTCTCCGTATTATCTTTGCAACCTTTCTCTTAATCCACAATTATTCTAAAATTAAAAGTTTATTTAAATATTTAGTAAAGAGTCTGACATTCAGTTGTGATTTTTTTCCAGTCACTGGCAACCAGTCGCTATGCGGTGATGAGCACCCAGCTGAGGCATGACAATCTCTCTCTGATTTTCCACTATGTTTTTCTCCAGATGTGTAAGGCACATGGCATCGGCTATGATATTGAGGTATCAAGGGTGACAGTTGGCCAAGGCTGGACCAAATACAGGCCTGTGGGTGGTCTAGGCAGCTAATAATTTGATGCACCTTCAAACAGATATTCTTTAAACATTGGTTTCACATGTATCTAGAGGAAGGATGAGTGCTGCTTGGTGAAGGGCAGGAGGTGGCACTTGGTCCTGGGAAGTTGATCTCTGACCCCAAACTTGTACACCCAACTTAGTAAAGCAAAAACCCTGTAGCTCACCAGACTTAGGAGTAATTTGGGGGACCATCTCTTCATCTTGAAGCATGTCCTGAGCTTTCTGACCCCACCCAAAGCTGCTTACTAATAAATACCCTCTTAGTCTGTTTGGGCTGCCGTAACAAAGCACCATATACAAGATGGCTTAAACAACAGAAATGTATTTCTCACAGTTCTGGGGGCTGGGTAATCCAAGGTGAAGTTGCCGATCAATTCAGTTCCTGGTGAGGACTGTTCCTGACTTGCACAATAACTGCCTTTTTGCTGTGTCTTAACACGGGAAAAGAGCAATCTCTGATGTCTCTGTAACCTCTTCTAGAAGGACACGAGTTCTAACTGAACAGGGCTCCACCCTTATAACCTCATTAACCATAACCATTCCCTTAAAGTCCCTGTTTCCAATACATTCACATGCGGGATTAGGGCTTAAACATATGATGGGTGGGGGGGGGGGGCGGGTGATACACAATTCAATCCATAGCATCCTTCTACCTACATATCATAGTTTCTTTCTAGGAGGAGTTCTGATTTAAAAAAAAACAAAAACAGTTTCCCCCATTTTTGGTCTATTTCCAGTGACACTGATGGCCCCTACCCAGCTTCTTCATCCTTAGTGTAGCTGGATGGGGGCAAAATGGGATGTAATATCTCTTACTTAAACTAGAACCTACATTTTGTGCCTAGAGATTCATACTACTCTGAGAAATAGTTTCATGATTTTGCACTTTGATTCAGATCTTCAAATCTGAAATTCTTAGAGGGCTATTCTAAGACCTGAGGGACCCTACGTGCTCTTGTGGAACACCCTTCCCACATCACATCAAACATATTAAAATATATTCACCTCTCACATTAAATATAATTTATAGATAATGGCAAGTAATTGAACAATAATCAATTGATCAAATGTTTTGATTTGTAGATACTCAGTTCCATATTTATTAATTTTTTTTTTTTTTTTTTTTTTTTTTTGCGGTACGCGGGACTCTCAATTGTTGTGGCCTCTCCCGTTGCGGAGCACAGGCTCCAGACGCTCAGGCTCAGCGGCCACGGCTCACGGGCCTAGCCGCTCCGTGGCATGTGGGATCTTCCTGGACTGGGGCACGAACCCGTGTCCCCTGCATCGGCAGGCAGACTCTCAACCACTGCACCACCAGGGAAGCCCAATTTTTGTTTTTCATACTTGAAAACAAATAGAATTTTTCAGGGTTCAAATATTGTTATAGGCCCTTGAAAAGCATATGGACCTTAGGCACAGGGCCAACAGTGAATAGGATGACCTGGATGACACTTGGCAATCCCCACCACACTGTAGGGCATTGTCAGGGTGCATAATGCCTTTTGATTAGGCTGATTCATGCTGACTGCAAACACATAAAATGAAGCTCATATTCCCTTGCAAATTACATTAAAATTGATAAAATATAGAAAGAATGGAAAGGACAGATTGAACTGATTTATCTGAAAGTAATTATTACATCTGCTCAACACAATCTCTTTGGAATTAAATACAGTTGATGCTTGAACAATGCCAGAGTTAGGGGCGCTGACCCTCCACATAATTGAAAATTCAAGTGTAACGCTATAGTTGGCCCTCTGTATCCACAGTTCGGCATCCAAGGATTCAACTAACAACAGATGTGTTGTAGTGTAGTATTTACTGAAAAAATTTATTTATTGAAAAACATTTGCATATAAGTAGACCCATGCAATTCAAACCCATGTTGTTCAAGGGTCAACTGTAGTTTTTAGCCTTAAATTATTACACTTACATGTGCCAGAAGGTGGCTAAATCTAACCCTAGCTTTATCTGAATCAATTTATTTTATTTTCTTCTAAAATATCAAAGCAGAACAAGCTCTGTGAGTGGGCATATTTGGCAGGAAAAGTCTTCTGCTGAAAAGAAAACGGGCTCTATAACTTTCTATTGCCTGAGATTATTATTAGAGATTTATTTCTTTGGCTGAAGGCTTTGTACTTGATTGAAGTTCTAGTACTCCTGGGAAAAGTAAAGCACCAAACTTTACAAGTTATTTACACCTTTGTGGCTCTGAGTTGATCAGATTCATTTCTAAGAACAAATTTTAGTACAGGAAACAGGTTACTAAGGCCCAGGGGAAACAGTGGATGGTGCAGAGGAAGGGGTTCCACTGAGGGTGAGAAGAATGAAGAAAGGGCAGAGGGGCACAGAAGAACTGACAGGCATATTTCGTAGACTCTGCCTCCAGGTCAACTGTGCTAAACAACATACAAAGGATGATAGATGAACTGGAAGAGAAAGAGAAATATAGATTGGGGGTGACGGAGTGACAGAACAATTTGAAGAAGAAAAAGATAACAGAAGAAAACAGAGAGGATAAAATCCGGAGACTGGAACAATGTATAAAAATAAGGTAGGAGGGGATAAATAGAAAGAAAAAGAGCAAATAATAAACAAAAGTACAAGAAGAGAGGAGAAATGGAATCACAAAAATCTGAGGTAAGAAGAAGGAGACATATGACTACTTGGAAAATTTGGAAATTCTCTAACAATGTCCTTGCTCTATTTTTCCTAAGATGGATTCTCATCTTTTCAGACACTGGGGTCCCTCCCTTGTCAGAACTCTCCACTTGTTCTCTCTGTTGCCTTTTCTTGGAGAGGCATTTACCAAGCACCTACTATATGCTAGCACTGAGCTAAGCACTATTACTTTATTATCTCTTTCATCTTCATATCTCTCCTGTAAGAAGTTGTTATTTCTACCATATCGCAGTGAGGAATTTATGTTTAAAGAGTTTAAGAAAAAAAAAAAAAAAGAGTTTAAGCACTTTCCCCAGGTCACATAGCCAGGCATTTTATGAAATGCCTTAATCCATAATTGCCTGTAAAGTCAAATATGATTCTTTTTCTTACACCAGGGTATTCCCTATGCACCTTTTTCCCCAAAAGGACTGTTTCGCACTAACTATGTATGTTTCTAAAATATTATTACCAATCCAGTCCAAGAATTCTGGGATCCATTTCAAATACAATATTCCACCTAGGTAATTCTTGTGTATTCTTCAGCTGAAGAAGCACAAACTTCTCCATAACCCCCATGACTATCTCCACCTTACAAAAGAAAAAAAAGCTATGTCTAACAATTAACTTCCCTAAAATTTTATTGCCTCTTTGGGTTATTCTGAGTCTAAAAAGAAGATCACTTATGCTAATTCCAGTGTTACCTATGCCACCTGCTTCCACTCTTGGTCAAATTTAATGTGGGTGGCTCTTTCCAGATAAAGAAGCAACATTAACAATACATCAGTGTCACTGCTACCAAAAGAAGAATCCTCAAAGTCCTTATTCTCAACATTATGCTTTTCTTCCCATTATCATCATAGAATTTCACACGATGTTTCTTGTCCAAAATCTTAGGGGTAAAAGAGGGAAATGAGATCATCCTTTGAGTTTATTTTTCCTTGCTGAATACTGGAAGGACATATTGCCGAGTTTGTAACCAACTTGGTGGGTCTCATTCCTGGTATTTCTGTAATGCTACAAAATACCCCCACTGATTTCCTAATGAAATGAACTTGTAATGAAAGCCATATGGAGAAAAGTGTCATGTTTACTGCCTGAGACAGTGTGGCAGGGCTGGTCTTGCACAGACATAGGCAGTATGCCATGATCCTAAATAGCTCCACAACCACCAGCAATCACTTCCTTGGGCCAAGGGATTGCCATGGTGGCAATCATTAAGGCTGTTCAAAATGTTCTGATTCTCCTCCTTCCAGGCACATAACAGAATTGTACTTCCTCCACCCTCTCCCTGAAGCCAGGTGTGGCCATGTAACTTGTTTTGGCCAGTGAAATATGAACAGAAGTGATATATGTCCTTTTTATGCCTTTAAGAGCCACTCTATGAGTCGCCATAGCCTTTTTCCTGCCTTGGAAACCCTGGAAAAACACTGAGATGGAGCCTCCTTCAGCCCTGAGTGTACCTACAGGGACCAGAGATCCATGCTGACCCATGTGGGAAATGGAGTATGAGCAAGAACCAACTTTTTTGTTACACAAACTAAGAATTGTTTGTTTTTTTAAATGACTGCAGCATAACCTGATTGATTCAGAAATTAGTGTCAAGAAAAGGATGCTCCCAAAAAAAGAAAACAAATATTATCATTTCAGTATTTTAAATAAACATATACTGATGTTTTTCCTTTGCCTTAGGCTCCAATATGGCTTAGCCTGGCACTGTACCCAGGACCCACTCCAGACCAATTAAATCAGTATTTCTGGAGGTAGGGCCCAGGCATTAAATTTTTAAAGCACTCAGATGATTCTAATGTGCAGCCAGCATTGACCACAGTTCTAGTCCAATGTCTGTCCTAATGCCCAGATTTCCTGATAAAATGGGGAGTCAACGGGCAGTTGTAATTCTGGTATGTGGTATCTTTTACCAAATCCCCAAAATGTAGTTTTCTTTACTGTACTTCCAGTGATGAGGAGTTCACAGCTTCAACATTTCCACTACTGGACAACTCCAGTGTTACCTTTTATTTATTTGGAGAAGAACTGTTAAAAGATAGTTTTCAAAAAAGGATAAAATCATGCCTCTCATACAGATATAAAACTAAACACATGATAAAGATTGATTTAAGAGAGAAGAATTAAGCAGATGTTATGACCAGGACAAAAAAGAATCCAAAAAACAAGACAACTTTATAGATCATCACTACTGAAATGAATATGCAAATAGAGGCAAAAGTGGTTTTTCCACAAGGAGAGCAGGAGAGGATAATCAGTTGAACCTCTACCAGACTGGACAGAATTTGCTTGTCTCTCAGTCACCTATAACTTACAGAGTTGTAAAATATCTCCCATAGAATCAAGGTGTGATAGAGACAGCACAAAGTTTTCCCTTGAAGTACAAATTATTCTCCACACAACAAACTGCTTCCCTATATTTTTTTTTTTTTTTTTTTTTTTTTTTTTTTTTTTAGCGGTACTCAGGCCTTTCATTATTGTGGCCTCTCCCATTGCGGAGCAGAGGCTTCGCGGCCACGGCTCACGGGCCCAGCCACTCCGCAGCATGTGGGATCTTCCCCGACCGGGTCACGAACCCGCGTCACCTGCACTGACAGGCGGACTCTCAACCACTGAGCCACCAGGGAAGCCTGCTTCCCTACATTTTTTTACCCATTGCTCTTAGAACAGTGGTTTTCAAATTTTGACGTGTGTGAGAATCACCCAGGAAGTCAGCTAAAAGGCAGATTTCCAAAGAAAACAAAAGCAAAAACAAATGAATGGGACTTAATTAAACTTAAAAGCTTTTACACAGCAAAGGAAACCATTGACAAAACAAAAAGACCACCTACTGAGTGAGAGAAAATATTTGCAAATGATATGACCAATAATGGGTTAATATCCAAAATATATAAACAATTCATACAATTCATCATTAAAAAAAAGAAACCTGATTAAAAATTGGGCAGAAGACCCGAACAGACATTTTTCCAAAGAAGACATATAGATGGCCAACAAGCTCATGACAAGATGTTCAACATCATTAGTCATCAGAGAAATGCAAATCAAAACAACAGTGAGGGCTTCCCTGGTGGTGCAGTGGTTGAGAGTCCACCTGCCGATGCAGGGGACACGGGTTTGTGCCCCAGTCTGGGAGGATCCCACATGCCGCGGAGCCGCTAGGCCCGTGAGCCATGGCCGCTGAGCCTGAGCGTCCGGAGCCTGTGCTCCACAACGGGAGAGGCCACAACAGTGAGAGGCCCATGTAACGCAACAACAACAACAACAATGAGATATTATCTCACACCTATCAGAATGGCTATCATCAAAAAGAGCAGAAATAACAAATGTTGGTGAGGATGTGGAGAAAAGAGAACCCTCGTGCACTGTTGGTAGGAATATAAATTGGTGCAGCCACTGTGGAAAACAGTATGGAGGTTTCTCAAAAAACTAAAAACAGAACTACCATATGATCCAGCAATCCCACTCCTGTGTATATATCCAAAGAAAACAAAAAAACTAATTCAAAAAGATACATGCACCCCAATGTTCATAGCAGCATTATTTATAATTGCCAAGATATGGAAGCAACCTAAGTGTTCATCAACAGGTGAATGGATAAAGAAGATGTGGTATGCATGTATACATATAATGGAATATAACTCGGCCATAAAAAAGAATGAAATTTTGCCATTTGCAACAACATGGATGCACGTAGAGGTATTATGCTTAGTGAAATAAGTCAGACAGAGAAAGACAAATACTGTTTGTTATTACTTATATGTGGAATCTAAAAAATACAACAAACTACTTAATACAAGAAGAAAGAAACAGACTCACAAATACAGGGAACAAACTAGTGGTTACCAGTGGGAAGAGGGAAGGCAGGAGGGACAAGACAGGAGTAGGGGATTAAGAAGTACAAACTACTATATATAAAATAAATAAGCTACAAGGATATATTGTACAGTATAGGGAATATAGCCAATATTTTATACTAACTATAAATGGAGTATAACCTTTAAAAATTGTGAATCACTATGTTGTACACCTGAAACATATAATATTGTACATCAACTAGATATCAATAAAAAAGATGCAGTGTATATATGTAGAATGGAATATTACTCAGCCATGAGAAAGAAGGAAATCCTGCCATTTGTGACAACATAGATGGAACTTGACTGCATTATGCTAAGTGAGATAAGCCAGACAAGACAAAAATTGTACAATATCACTTATATGTGGAATCTAAAAAAGTCAAACTCGGGCTTCCCTGGTGGCACAGTGGTTAAGAGTCCGCCTGCCGATGCAGGAGACACGGGTTCGTGCCCCAGTCCGGGAGGATCCCACATGCTGCGGAGCGGCTGGGCCTGTGAGCCATGGCCACTGAGCCTGCGCGTCCAGAGCCTGTGCTCCACAACGGGAGAGGCCACAATAGTGAGAGGCCCGTGTACCGCAAAAAAAAAAAAAAAAAAGTCAAACTCATAGAAACAGAGAGTAGAATGGTGGTTACCAGGGCCTGGGTTGGGTGGGGGATTGGTAAGATATTGATCAAAGGGTACAAACTTGCAGTTAGAAGATGAATAGTTTCTGGGGATCTAATGAACAGCATAATGACTATAGTCAACAATACTACATTATATACTTCAAAATTAATATGAGACTAGATCTTAAATGTTCTCACCACAAAAATAAAATGATAAGTATGTGATGAGATAGAGGTCTTAGCTAAAGCTACAGTGTTAATCATATTGCAATAAATAAATATATAAAATAACGTATACCTTACACTTATACAATGTTATAGATAAATTATAATCTCAATTTTACAAAAAACACTGTTCTAGAACATATCTATTCCATATTCTGGAGACATCCTTTCCAATGTGCTTCTCACAGTATTTGCAATTAGCTCTAGATTTCAGTTCAAATCAGCCTTATTGGTCTTACTGTAGTATGTTTTCTTTACTTTGTTTCCAACATAATATGCTATTTCTTTTCTTCCCATTCCAATTTTATAGGACAGACAAGGAACTATCTTCATATTATATGAACACCTTAAGAGAGACAAGTTGGGAATGTTGTGAGTATGAAGTGTGTCTATGAGATGTAATAAGCTAAGAAAATAGACTATAACAACCAACAAGAATGATGCTTCTCATGCATTTTAATCAGCATGCTGATTTATTGGTAGTCTATCTTGTTTTATTTAGATCTTTAAGCATTTCATAAATTGACTTTAGATGTGTCAGCAGGAGTTCATAAGTATAATTCATTAATTATCCAAAATTGATGGGCAAGGGGCTAGTCTTAACAACATATTACACTCAAACACATATACCTACAAGGCACAGCAAATCTGACTGATGAGGAACCAGCTCAGATGTACTGATTGCAGAAGGGCAGTTTTCATTCTGGCATGCTTAGAAAAATGCTCTGGTGACTTGGCAAGATGCTCCCCAAAAAGGCAGGGTCTGTCTTCCCTCTTCAGATCCAGTTCTGGCCCTGATGCAGTCTCTTCAAGATACATTTATGCTGAGAAGAGTCCTATTGCACCACTCAGGAGGCTTCTCTATGCTTCCCTGTTTTCTGCAGATTTCTCTCCAGGTTATTCTGGAGAACAAGCAAAGTTGTCTCTTCATCTAGGACTCAGAACTTTAGAGCCACAACCTTGAATTGTGTCTTATTCATATCTTGGAATATGGTTATTTGGTACCTTTAAGTCATCCTGACTTATTGGGAAACTGTTTCTATCTTATATTTTTCTTCCTTTTAATATCTACAGAATATTGAAGAAGAAAAGATGAGCAACTATAAACTTTTCTTTGTGTTGCTTGATTTTCTCTGGAGGATCAAGGAGAGGCTTTTCATGAGTTGGCTAGGCTTTGTTTGGCTTTATTGCAGTCAGGTCACATCAGGTGAGGGCTCCAAGAGGGGATGACCCTACGGATCAGAATTTTGTGGTTTGGCTTTATTGGGATAACTTCATACTGACTCCATTTGTACTGGCATATTTCTGGAAATAGTGGCATTTGAGTAGAAATTTCAAGGGAAAAATGAAGGAAATTCTAGATATGAATTATTAATCAGGAACGGGACTTAGAGTCCATCTAGTTTCTTGATTCCCAGCCTGGGAACCATGGACCTGAGGAGGCTGAGGAGTGGTGGCACGAGGGGCTTGAATCCATGTGTGGACCCAGCATCACACACACACACACAATTTTTTTAAAGTATGGGTCTCAATCTTTAGTATATGTAAGAATCACCTTGGGGCACTTGGTGAAACTATACTTGGTGAAACTGAACAATCAAAGATTCTGATTTTGTTGATCGGTATGGGGCCCAGGAATTTGTTTGGAGAAGCACCCAGGGTCTAATACATACTGACCCTGTGGCAATAAAATACAAATCACTATTAAAAATGAATGACTCTAAAGTTGGCTTTGGCTATTGTTTTTTATATTAAAAGAAGAGATACTAATGTTCTGTAGCTATAAGGGGTAGGTAGGTGGTCCTTGGATTTTGGGAATCTAACTCAAAAAGTTGGGAAGTACTGATCTAGTCCAATTCCTTCCTTTCAGAGAAAAAGGAATGAAGACCCAAAGAGCTTAAGTAACTTCCCCAAAGTCACATAGTCAGTGGCAGGACATAGAGCTCTGGTCTTCTGTCTTGGAGCCTGGGAAGCTATCTACTCCCACCCTGACCCAAGGGAAAGCCCAATCAGGCTGGAAGGAAGCCATTCCACAAGTGTCTAAGCCTCAGACTCTAAGGTGACTTATTTTACAGTTAACAACTGGGAAAAGAAGTAATCCCAAAGTTCTTTGCAGCTGCCTTAAGAGGCAGCTTGCTCTTTAGGTTCACCCCCTCAGGATAGAATGATTTAAAAAAACTAATCCATTCATTTAATCTGTTTTTAACTTCGATTTTTAAAAAAGTTTGAAAAATAGAAAAATACCCTGGAGTTCTGTTTCCAAGTTAAAACTTAACAACCATCTAGTTGTTTGGGAATGTTCACTGACCATAGTTTAATTCTACAGGATGGTTTGCAAGTTGTCTCTGAAATCTTCTTTAAATGTATGTCCAGCTTTATAAAGACAGCTGTTCATGAATGGGGCACATTCTCCTCTACACATAAATGGGGTACATTCATAAGTAGCAGGAATCACTTGTATACATGAAATAGAAAACAAACTCTAGATGAAAGTCTCCAGAATACTGAGGTGCAAATGTCTCTGTAGGCAAGTAAATTGTTAGGCATGAATTTTACTCAGCAACAATTCTCTGAAACTAACAGTTTTTAAAAATGAGCTAATACTAGTGTCCTAGCTCAGTGGTAGCCTTTTGCTAGGAATGACTGAAACTATTCCTACATTCTGCTAAGTTGATTAATAAAAAATATTTATTACACAAATTCTTTTTGTTGAGAAGTTAAAATGGAGCCTCATCTTTCATATCTCCCTGAAGATTCCCACCTTGTAAGATTGAAAATACTCATTAAATTCCATCACCAGACAGGCACAAATGAGAGGGTGATTGTTTTTAAGCATGTGCGGGGAATCGTTGGTAAACTCATTTGTTTGGATATCATTAACAGAACAATCGGTGAGGATCTCCAGGGGGTCCTCATGACCTTTGCTCGCAATCTCTTCATCATCCATCAAGAAATATCAGCACCTAATATGCAAGGCGAGACCAATTTTAAGGTGAGGTGTTAATTAACTAACGATCCTGGTTAATTTCTATACAAGGGCTGAAAATACCTCATGCTGCATTGTAAACAAGTGCTAAACCATTTTTTTTCATTGTAAGCAGTACATATTTTACAATGTGCAGGGTCAATATTGTAAGGTTCCCACTGAACCCATTAGTTAAATTTAATAGTTTGAAAGTTTTTCTTTGAAATATAGTAGACTTGTTTTAACTTACTGCAATTTCCAAACATAAGCTTACAAGACAACAAGGCTTTTTGATGTTGAAGGTGAAGTGTCACAATGGAGCCAAAACAGAGACTGTCACAACCAAAAATACTGAATATAATCTACCTATATTTCAGATAATACAATGTCTGGCTAAGGATTCCTGGGAAGCCCAAATTTCTTGAGCCAGAGAAGTTCTGATACTCCAGGAAGGACAATGAGTGTAGGGAGAAGAGGAAAACCTCACCATATATATAAGCCATCTGCTCCACCCCATTTCGCCAAAGTGGGGCAGGTGTTTTTCATCCCTAACCTTCTGAAGCTTCCAAACGTCCCTAAAAGATGTTGGTTCAGGAAATCCAGTCATGTGTAATTGACCAGAAGTCTCCAAACTCTAGAAAACAGGAGCAAGATCTACACCGAAAGTTTTTTAAATACCAGCTGAACAGAGATGTACACTTGGTATTGCTCACCAGAGTCTGCATTTGGTTCCCAGTCTGAGCCTTCACCGTGTCTGAATGGATCAAATAAGTCAAGGGACTCATCAGAAACCACATGCGGGGACTTCCCTGGCGGTCCAGTGGTTATGACCCTGCACTTCCACTGCAGGCGGCGAGGGTTTGATCCCTGATCGGGGTTTGATCCCTGATGGGGATCTATCCCGAGTGGCCAAAAAAAAAGAAGGAAAGAAGCAGGGAAGGAAGGAAGGAAGAAAGGAAGGAAGGAAGAAAACAAGCAAGCAAGTAAGAAAACCATATGTGATTTTTCTCTTAAATGGAAAGCCCAACAAAAGCTTGATAAAAATAAAAATTTGGGGGCTTCCCTGGTGGCACAGTGGTTGAGAGTCTGCCTGCCGATGCAGGGGACGCGGGTTCGTGCCCCGGTCTGGGAAGATCCCACATGCCGCGGAATGGCTGGGCCCCTAAGCCATGGCCACTGAGCCTGCGTGTCCTGAGCCTGTGCTCTGCAAAGAGAGAGGCCACAACAGTGAGAGGCCCACGTACCGCAAAAAAAATAAAAATAAAAATTTTGAATAATTTTTTTTCCCTGAGCTAGGACCTGGTCCCTCTAGTAACAGTAATAATGATAATAATGCTTTGCTCTTCAATGTGATTTTTGTGTTGCATCAACTTTCACTGGTCCTAAAGGATCTATGCTCATCATTTATATTCTAAGTTCCTGTCAGTTAGCATCATTTCATCCGTTACTGTGATGTGCAAAATTCTGAGCCTATACGCACATGATCAGTTATCTGTACAAATACAGCTAATAGTCAGAATCAGATGGTGCTGTGGACTGAATTGTGTCCTCCCAAAAGTTCACGTGTTGAGCCCTTCATCCCCAATGTGATGATAATATGAAGATGGGGACACTGGGAAGTTATTATGTCTAAATGAGGTCATAATGGTGGAATCCTCATGATGGGATTAATGCCCTCAAAAGAGACCAGAGAACTTGCGTTCGTTCTCTCTGTCTCTCTCTCTCTCTGTTTCTCTCTCTCTCTGTCTCTCTCTCCCAACCATATGATGATACAGCAAAAGATGGCTGTCCACAAGCCAGGAAGAAAGCTCTCACCAGGAACTGGATCAGCTAGCCTTGTCCTCGAACTTCCCAGCCTCCAGAAATGTGAGATATAATTTTTTGTTGTTTAAGCCACTCTGTCTATGATATTTTGTTATAGCAGCCTGGGCAGACTAAAGCAGATGGTTAATCTCCCAAACCATGCATAATTAGTAGACTCTGAGCTTGGACTTGAGGTTGGCAGAGCCAGCTACTGTTGACAAAATAAAGGCTATTTCTCTGCCCTTTGTCTGACTTTAAAAATCATCGAAAGTCAGATGTTCTTAAGTAGCTTTTAAATATCTCATGGTTTCTAGCCTTCTCATGTCATATAAATAAAATTGCTATCTTGACATTTTTTACTCTTGTTAGAAGGTCTAAAGGTAAAAACTTTAAATCTCAACAAAATAGGAATAATTTTTTTTTAAATGTGAAAAGTGGACTAGATTCATTTTAGGTAGTATTTTCTGTCTACTCTCCTAACGACAGTCGAATAAGAATTTTCAGTTAGTAAACAAGGATTTACCGGCAAAGTAAAGGCCAAATAAAAATGGCAGGTGATGCAGAAAAAGCATTTAACAAAATCTAACACTCTTTCTTGATAAAAACATTCAAACAAACTAGGAATAAAGGTAACTTCCTCAACCTGATAAGGGCATCTAGGAAAAACCCACAGCTAACATCATAGTTAATGGTGCAAGACTGAAAACTTTCCCCCTAAGATCAGGAGCAAGACAAGGATGTTTGCTCTTGCCACTTCTATTCATCATTGTACTGGAGGTTCTAGCTAGGGCAGTTAGGCAAGAAAAAGAAATAAAAGGCGCCCAGACTGGAAAGAAATAAAATTATCTCTATTCACAGATGACATGATCTTATATATAGAAATCCTAAAGAACCCAGAAACAATCTATTAGAGCTAATAAACAAATTCAGCAAGGTTGTAAGAACCAACATCAATATACAAAAATCAATTGTATCTCTACACACTAGCAATGAACAATCCAAAAATAATTTTAAATAAATGTTTTTAAAAATCAAAAAAATAAAATACTTAGAAATAAGTTTAGCAGAAGAAGTACAAGACCTGTCCACTGAAAACTACAAAACAGGATAAAAAAAAGGAGACCTAAATAAGTGGAAAGACATTCTATGGTTTATGGAATAGAAGACTTAGCATTGCTAAAATGATAGTTTTCTCCAAATTGATCCACAGATTCATTGCAATTCCTATCAAAATCCCAGATGGCTTTATTGCAGAAATTGACAAGATAATCCTAAAATTCATGTGGAAATGCAAGAGATCCAGATTAGTCAAAATAATTTTGAAAAAGAAGAACAAATTTAGAGGGCCTCTCAATTTTAAAAACTTACTACAAAGCTACAGTGATCTAGACTGTATGGGAACTTCCCTGGTGGTGCAGTGGTTAAGAATCCGCCTGCCAATGCAGGGGACACGGGTTCAATCCCTGGTCCGGGAAGATCCCACATGCTGCGGAGCAACTAAGCCCATGCGCCACAACTACTGAGCCTGTGCTCTAGAGCCTGCGAGCCACAACTATTGAGCCCGTGTGCTACAACTGCTGAAGCCTGCATGCCTAGAGCCCATGCTCCACAACAAGAGAAGCCCCCACTCACCACAACTACAGAAAAGCCTGTGCACAGCAACAAAGACCCAACACAGCCAAAAAAATAAAAATTAATTTAAAAAAAAAGACTGTATGGTACTGTCATAAGAATAGATATATAGATTATATAGAGCAATGGAATAGAATTGAGAGTCCAGAAACAAAACTTCACTTTTACAGTCAATTGATTTTCAACAAGTGCCAAGCCCATTCAATGAGAAAAGAATAGGCTTTTTGACAAATGGTGCTGGGACAAATGGACATCCACATAAAAATGAATGAAGTTGTACCTCTCTACTCCACAGCATATACAAAAATTAAGTAAAACTGGATCAAAGACTTAAATGTAAGAGCTAAAACTATTAAACTCTTAGAAGAAAACAGGTATAAATCTTCATAACCTTGTGGTTAGCAATGGTTTCCTAGATATGATACGTTAAGTGCAATCAACCAATGTAAAAATAGTAAGTTGGATTCCATCGAAATTAAATACTTCTGTGTGAACCAAAGGACACTCAAGAAAGTGAAAAGACAACTTACAGAATGGGGGAAAACATTTGCAAATCATAAATCTGATGTCTCTAGTGTCCATGATATATAAAGTACACTTACAATTCAACAATAGAAAGACAAATAACCCAGTTAAAAAGTGAACAAAGGGGATTTCCTGGTGGCGCAGTGGTTGAGAGTCCGCCTGCCTATGCAGGGGACACGGGTTCGTGCCCCGGTCCAGGAAGATCCCACATGCCGCGGAGTGGCTGGGCCCGTGAGCCATGGCCGCTGAGCTTGCGTGTCCGGAGCCTGTGCTCCGCAACGGGAGAGGCCACAACGGTGAGAGGCCCGCGTACCGCAAAAAAAAAAAAAAAAGTGAACAAAGGACTTCAACAGTTTTCAAAGAAGATATGCAAATACACAATAATCACATGAAGAAATGCTCAACATCATTAGTTATTAGGGAAACGCAAATGAAAACAGCAAGATACCATTTCACACTTAAGATGGCTAGAATCAAAAAGACAGACAATAACAAGCTTGACAAGGATATGGTGAAACTGGAACCCTCATATATTGCTGACAGGAATGTAAAATGGTATCACGGCCATGTATGATTTCATATTTCCTCAAAAAGTTAAACAATAGGGATTTCCCTGGTGGTCCAATGGTAAAGAATCCATCTTCCAATACAGGGTACGTGGGTTCGATCCCTGGTCAGGGAACTAAGATCCCACGTGCCCATGGGGCAACTAAGCCAGCGTGCTACAACTATTGAGCTCTTGTGCCTCAGTGAGAGAGGCCATGTGCCGCAAACTACAGAGCCCACACGCCACAACTAGAGAGAGAAAACCCGCACACCACAACTAGAGGGAAACCCGAGCAGACCACGCGCCTTAACGAAAAGATCCTGCATGCCTCAACAAAGATCCTGTGTGCCACAACTAAGACCCGATGCAGCCAAAATAAATAAGGAAAATAAATAAATTAAATTAAATAAAAAAATTTTAAGTTAAACATAAAATTACCACATAGGGAATTCCCTGGTGGTCCAGAGGTTAGGGCTCCATGCTTTCACTGCCAAGGGCCCTGGTTCAATCCCTGGTTGGGGAACTAAGATCCCACAAGCCACCATGCAGCACCACCAAAAAAAAAAAAAAAAAAAAAAGACTCAGCAATTCCACACCTAGTTATATACCCAAGAGTATTGAAAATATATGTTCATATAAAAACTTGTATATTAATGTTCATAGAAGCATTACTCATAATAGCCAAAAAGTAGAAACAACCCAAATTCCCATCAACTAATAAATGGGTGAATTCCATTATATTAAATGAATAATATTTCATACATTGGAATACATAGGTGTAAATCTTCATGACCTTGTGGTTAGCAATGGTTTCTTAGATATAATCCCTAAAGTGCAAGCAACCAAAGTAAAAATAGATAATAGATACAATGAAATATTATTCAGCCATAAAAAAGAAATTACGTTCTGATCCATGCCACAACGTGGATGAACCTTGAAAACATTATGCTAAAACACAAAGGCCACAGATTGTATGATTCCATTTACATGAAATGTCCAGAGTAGGCAAATCCTTAGAGACAGAAAATAGATTAGAGGTTGCCAGGAGCTAGGAGAGGTGGAAAATGGGGAGTGGCAGCTAATGGGTATAGAGTTTCTACCTGGGGTGATGAAAATATTCTGGAACAACATAGTAGTGATGGCTACTTATGAATATACTAAAAAACCACTGAATTATATACTTTAAAAGGGTAACTTTTATGGTATGCGAATTCTACCTCAATAAAAAATAACTAACTAGAATAAAATGGAAAGGTGCCAATTTTTCTCCCCAAAACCAATGGAAATAAATGCTCCCATCAGCCAACTAGCCCTCATTCTAGAGTGACTAGACCAGTGCATCTCAAATTATCTGCAGTGAAGGACCTGTTTGTTTTGGATTTTTTCTGACTTACCATGCATCAATACTTTTGTAAAATACAACAAAAAATGAATTACTAGAAAAATGAAATGAAAAAATTGAAGACATAAAATAGAAGCCCCAGGGAGGGAGACGCAAGAGGGAAGAGATATGGGAACATATGTATATGTATAACTGGTTCACTTCGTTATAAAGCAGAAACTAACACACCATTGTAAAGCAATTATACTCCAATAAAGATGTTAAACAAAACAAAAAATAGAAGCCCATTTTTTCATTATTAGATTTAATAGACATAAAAATTTCTATAAAGGTTTCCAAGTTCTTACCCTCAATTTTTTTTACACTTTCATTAAGACTGATAATCAACAATCTGTAGATGGGTGTTGGTTAGTGGAACACACTTTAAGCAGAACTGGTCTAAACCACACTGAATTCCAAAAAGGAGCTAATGTTTGAGGGGCTGGGTGGAAGACTTGAAAGAGGTCTTTAAGTAACAAGTATTATTTTTACTGTTCATTTACAGACCGCCATTGATGACATTGAAGCCATTCTAGTAGTAACAGAGGAAAACAAATTGAGATTTGAAGAAAACCTAGAGTCCAAAGATGATAAAAAGCCTCTCTGAACCTGGTAAATGAATGGTCCTGGAATACATTACTGATTTTGGATTCCAATCTAGAGCCAAAAAAGGGGAAACATTCATTTTGCTATTAGGAATAAAAGGAAGGGAAAGTTAGTTTGCTTTGTTTGCTAGGAGGTGTATCAGAACAGATTGTAATGTAATGCTCTTTTTAAAAAATTGTTTATTAAGTGATCTTATTTTACTTATTAAACCAAAACCTGTTTGTGTTATCATTTCAGAGCATTAAACAATCTCTTCCTCTTCCCAAACTCAGGAAGAAATAATCTATCAGGAAAGTTACAAGTCTTGCTAATATCACTTCTGCATCTACCTCTTTATAAACTTCAGGATTATAAATGTTGTATAAAGTTTTCTCCTCCTGTTTCTGATAGTAATTTGACTTCTGCATTTAAAAAATTGAATAAAGGTTTAATCATCACTATTTGGCAAAATGCAAATGTCTTTTTTTCCCAAGAAAATTACACATATGGATTTTTAAAGTGATCCTTTATCATTCATTGTATTTTTATTGTATCAAGCCACTATTGTCTGTTGTTGCCATTTTTCAGAAAGTAAGGTAAGCCAACATCTAGTTAAATAAAGCAACAGAATGTATCTAGGTGGCAGTATCTGCTCTTAGTTTAAGATACAGTGTAACTCAGCCCTTTAGCTTGAATAAACTCAGCCCTCTAGCTTGAATAAACATTCTTTAGCTCTCCATTTAATACAGCAGTAGGATTTTTACAAGCATAATTCAACAGTACCTTTTAAAGGGCAAATTGTTAAAATTATGCACTGTTGACATTAACTCTCAGCATTTGTAATTGTTCAAAATATTTCTACATCATCCAGCTTTACTGAAGGGGGAAATATGCAAGTCACAACACCAAAATCACAGAGATGTTTTAAAGAATGACCTTTATATCTTTAAAAATATTTGAGTGTGTCGGGGAAAAGAGGGGTATTTATAACCTATGGAATTCCAATAATGTGTTAACTATGCCTCAGCCATAGGCTGAGTTTCTGCAATAAAATTAACATTAGTGTGTGTATGTGTCAGCTTTTGTTTTGCTATAGTTGGAAATACATTAATTAGCCAGGTTTCCTGCCTGTGCTAGGTAAAACGATGACCTCTTTTTCTTGCCAGATCGCTGTAATCCATATGAGGGGCCCATTGTCCAGACACTTGAAGGATAGGAAGTACTACATGCCCATTAGAGTCTCGCCTCAGTCGAAGCCAGAGCAACATAAGGTCCAAGAGACTCATTAGTTCACTGGCACAATGGTGTCCTGAGAGTAAATGAAACCCTCTGTCTCCTTATGGCTCTCATCTGCTCTGGACTTTAAAAGAAAACTGTCTCTGTTTTGTTCAGCACAGCAGTGGATCTTTCACATGGTGAGATCCCCGTCTTAATAGTACAAAACTGTTAAATCTATCAAGGAAGTTTTTATATGTGAATTTTGATTAGCACTCTTGAGCCCCAAGCTGCTGGCAATAGTAAAATGAGTTCACTCTCTGGTACTTTTTTTTTTTAACCCACGTGATTGCTTTCTCAAACAATGCACTTTCCTTCTTTGCCTCTATCATTAACATACACCACAGAGTGCCTGTTTCCAAATTCAGGCCTTATATTCAGATTCAGGTCTCAATGGAAAGTGATTGGGAGTCAGGTTCTCTACCTAAAAACCTACAGCTTCAAAATCAAAGGAGAAAAATTGGTATAATAAAATAATCACTTCAAGTAATTAAGTGAAAGAAGCCAGAGGACCAGATTAAATTAGTGAAATGTTTTAATTACAGAACATTTGAAAAGAAGCATAGTCCATTATCTTTTAGCACATATGAATGGCAAAGATACTGTGCTATTGGTAAACTAAGGTAAGTTTGAAAAACAAATCATGTATATGTGTACAATGTATCCTAAACATAAATTAATCAATATAAATTACTGAGCTTTTACTATTCTAAATGGGAAACTGAAATCTTTGTTGATAAGAGGATTTTTGAAAATGATGTGCCATTTTTCGGGAAGTTTTGGGGAGAAGCATACATTTAACAGTACAGCTATCTTTGTATGAGAAATGACCCATTGTTTAATATTGAATGTTTGTGATGGTTTGAGAAGCAAACTCTACTAACCATTTAGGAGCACATTATTGGATGATGATAATTATCTTCCTTTACATATTACCTATTTTATATTGATTTTAAAAAAAGCAAATAAATGATATTCAGTGGAAAATTGTGCTTTCTACTTAACTACCTTTCACTATCTACTTACATTTACCTTTTATTGAACACTTATTACTGTCTAGGTGTGTACTGTACTAGAAGCTTTTTTTTTTTTTTTTTTTTTTTTTTTTTTTTTTTTTTTTTTTTTTTTTTTTTTTTTTTTGCGGTACGCGGGCCTCACTGCTGTGGCCTCTCCCATTGCGGAGCACAGGCTCCGGACACGCAGGCTCAGCGGCCATGGCTCACCGGCCCAGCCGCTCCGCAGCATGTGGGATCCTCCCGGACAGGGGCACGAACCCGCGTCCCCTGCATCGGCAGGTGGACTCCCAACTACTGCGCCACCAGGGAAGCCC
>RJWK010009355.1:0-45703 GCA_004363435.1 Platanista minor | reverse complement strand
TTTTTTTTTGCGGTACGCGGGCCTCTCACTGTTGTGGCCTCTCCCGTTGCGGAGCCCAGGCTCTGGACGCGCAGGCTCAGCGGCCACGGCTCACGGGCCCAGCCGCTCCGCGGCATGCGGGATCTTCCCCGACCGCGGCACTCACCCGCGTCCCCCGCATCGGCAGGCGGACCCTCAACCACTGCACCACCAGGGAAGCTCTTAATTAATGCTTTTTAAAAAAATGATGTCAATTGCGTTTAAATAGCATAACTGTCTAGAACATAGGGTCACAGAAACTGAAAATTCAAGATTTAGAGGAAGTTTCTTCAACTACATCTTAGTTTTCAGACACTAAAATTTCGGTGCTTCTAGAAGTATATAATGTAATCATTCTGTTGGGGTTCATTTTTGTGTTTATTTATACTTGCAAAAAATGTCATGCAAAAATATGTTAAAAACTGCAACAGACACCCATGATATCACTTCCCACAATTAACGAATTTTATACTAATGAAAAGGTTTTTCATCTTTTGTTTCATATTATGTATGTATTTAACATGGAGAACATTATTTAAAACCCTTTGTTTTTTTCCTCAGTCCAATCCTTCTCCCAGTTTCATTAGCACAGAGCACTATTGTAAATATTTTTATAAATATAATTTGGTTTAATATTTTATTACATATGTAAGTAAGCAACATATACTATTGGGTTTTAATACTTGTATGCTTTAAATATATATTAATGGCATTGTACTGCTTGTATCATTGCGCAGTTTGCTTTTTTACTTAACATTATGTACTTTGTGTATATTCATTTTGATATATACAGACCTATTTCATTCATTTCCACATATATAGTAGTATGCCACTATATCCATATGCCATAATATTCTTATATGTACTTCTACTTATGGGTGTTTAGATTGATTTTTTTTTTTGCTATTATAAACAGTGTATGAATGTCTGTGTGTGCACATGGGTGAGAGATTTTCTTGGGTATGTACCTAGAAGTTGAAATGATATATATTTTAATTTGCCAGGTAATATACATTACTTTCTGAAGAGCTTATGTCATTGCAAACTGTCATCAATAATACATTGGATTTAAAATATTTTTAAAAACTATTATCACTTGGCAAGAGGATGCAGAGAAGTATGCAATGGTGGAATATATTGATATATGTATATATATATATATGTGTGTGTGTGTATATATATATGCAGGTGTGCTAGCACTGCCATAAAATAACACAGACTGATTGACTTAAAACAACAGAAATTTATTTTCTCATAGTTCTGGAGGTTTGGTTTCTTCTGAGGCCTCTGTCCTTGGTTTGTAGATGGCCACCTTCTTGCTACATTCTCACATAGCCTTTCTTCTGTGCTCATGCATTCCTGGTGTCTCTTCATTTGTCCAAGTTTTATCTTCTTATGAGGATACCAGATTGGATTTGGGTCTACCCATATGATCTCATTTAACTTTACCTCTTTAAAGCCTCATCACCAAATATAGTCACATTCTGGGGTACTGGGGGTTAGAGATTCAACATATGAATTGTGAAGTAATACAGTTCAGCCCATAAAATCTGTGTATATCTATTTTTGTAGTCCCTTAATATATACAAATATATGATTTAGATAAATAATTTATTTAAATATTCATTTAGCAATCAGTATAAGACAGGAATTGCATTTTTTTAGTGAAAGTAAATTCTCACTTTAAAATTTAGATCAGACAGGAAATATGAGGAGCTCTTTTCCTGAGAATGGAATGTGACTTCTTCCCCCATCTTGTAACTCACCAGTCTCAACACTGTTCCAAGAAGTCATGAATGTGCTCTATTTAAAAATGAGGCTGGGAGGGAGGGAGAGGCAAGAGGGAAGAGATATGGGGACATATGTATATGTATAAATGATTCACTTTGTTATAAAGCCGAAACTAACACACCATTGTAAAGCAATTATACTCCAATAAAGATGTTTAAAAAATTTTTTTTAATAAAATAAAATGATATGGAGATAAGTAATAAAAAATATATATAATAAAAAAAAATGAAGGGCTCTTACCTAAATTTCAGAAAAAGGTTGCTCATGAACCAAACTAGCTTTATAAACCCAGTTGAATTTCACAGTTTTAAATCCTAGGGAACAAAAGTGATTATGTATCTCAAATGAGATAGTGGATAGGAAATTTTTTTAAATGTCTATAAGATATAATGTATTAATATAACTTGGCAGTAAATTGAGGCACTTCACAAGCAAATGACACAAATCTAAAGGAAGCCTTTGCTTAGTAGAAAACTTGGAGATATTTTTTCAAATAGTTAAATAAAAACTCAACAGTAGGGACTTCCCTGGTGGCCCAGCGGCAAAGACTCCATACTTCCAATGCAGGGGGCACAGGTTCGATCCCTGGTCAGGGAGCTAGATCCTGCATGCATGCTGCAACTAAAAGATCCCATGTGCTGCAACTAAGACCTGGAGCAGCCTAAATAAATAAATAAATATATTTTTTAAAAAACTTGACAATACACCTATTGCGTTTTTTTCTGGATATTCCAACTGAAATTCTTTTTTTTTTTTTTTTTTTTTAGCATCTTTACTGCAGTATAATTGCTCTAAAATGGTGTGTTAATTTCTGCTTTATAACAAAGTGAATCAGTTATACATATACATATGCCCCATACCTCTTCCCTCTTATATCTCCCTCCCTCCCAACTTCCCCATCCCACCCCTCTAGGTGACCACAAAGCACCGAGCTCATCTCCCTGTGCTATGTGTCTGCTTCCCACTAGCTATCTATTTTACGTTTGGTAGTGTATATGTGTCCATGCCACTCTCTCACTTTGTCCCAGCTTACCCTTCCCCCTCCCCGTATCCTTAAGTCCATTCTCTAGTAGGTCTATATCTTTATTCCTATCTTGCCCCTAGGTTCTTCATGACCATTTTTTAAAATTCCATGTATATGTGTTAGCATATGTTGTTTATCTCTTTCTGACTGACTTCACTCTGTATGAGTCTCTAGGTCCATCCACCTCTCTACAAATAACTCAGTTTCATTCCTTTTTATGGCTGAGTAACATTCCATGGTATATATGTGCCACATCTTCTTTATCCATTCATCTGCTGATGGACACTTTGAGTGCTTCCATGTCCTGGCTATTGTAAATAGAGCTGCAATGAACATTTTGGTACTTGAGTCTTTTTGAATTATGGTTTTCTCAGGGTATATGCCCAGTAGTGGGATTGCTGGGTCGTATGGTAGTTCTATTTTTAGTTTTTTAAGGAACCTCTATACTGTTCTCCATAGCGGCTCTATCAAATTACATTCCCACCAACAGTGCAAGAGGTTCCCTTTTCTCCACACCCTCTCCAGGATTTATTGTTTGTAGTGTTGATCATGGTGATTCTGACTGGTGTGAGATGATATCTCATTGTAGTTTTGATTTTCATTTCTCTAATGATTAATGATGTTGAGCATTCTTTCATGTGTTTGTTGGCAATCTGTGTATCTTCTTTGGAGAAGTGTCTATTTAGGTCTTCTGCCCATTTTGGGATTGCGTTGTTTGTTTTTTTGATATTGAGCTGCATGTGTTGCTTGTATGTTTAGAAGATTAATCCTTTGTCAGTTGCTTCATTTGCAAATATTTTCTCCTATTCTGGGGGTTGACTTTTCATCTTGTTTATAGTTTCCTTTGCTGTGCAAAAGCTTTTAGGTTTCATTAGGTCCCATTTCTTTATTTTTGTATTTATTTCTATTTCTATAGGAGGTGGGTCAAAAAGGATCTTGCTGTGATTTATGTCATAGAGTGTTGTGCCTATGTTTTCCTCTAAGAGTTTGATAGTGCCTGGCCTTACATTTAGGTTTTTAATCCATTTTGAGTTTATTTTTGTGTATGGTGTTAGGGAGTGTTCTAATTTCATTTTTTCACATATAGCTGTCCAGTTTTCCCAGCACCACTTATTAAAGAGCCTGTCTTTTCTCCACTGTATATTCTTGCCTCCTTTATCAAAGATAAGGTGACCATATGGGCGTGGGTTTATCTCTGGCCTTTCTAACCTGTTCCATTGATCTGTATTTCTGTTTCTGTGCCAGTACCATACTGTCTTGATTACTGTAGCTTTGTAGTATAGTCTGAAGTCCGGGAGCCTGATTCCTCCAGCTCCGTTTTTCTTTCTCAAGATTGCTTTGGCTATTCAGGCTCTTTTGTGTTTCCATACAAATTGGGAAATTTTTTGTTCTAGTTCTGTGAAAAATGCCAGTGGTAGTTTGATAGGGACTGCATTGAATCTGTAGATTGCTTTGGGTAGTAGAGTCAATTTCACAAAGTTGATTCTTCCAATCCAAGAACATGGTCTATCTCTCCATCTCTTTGTATCATCTTGAATTTCTTTCATCAGTCTCTTATAATTTTCTGCATACAGCTCTTTTGTCTCCTAAGGTAGGTTTATTCCTAGATATTTTATTCTTTTTGTTGCAGTGGTAAATGGGAGTGTTTTCTTAATTTCACTTTCAGATTTTTCAACATTAGTGTATAGGAATGCCAGAGATTTCTGTGCATTAATTTTGTATCCTGCTGCTTTATCAAATTCATTGATTAGCTCTGTTAGTTTTCTGGTAGCATCTTTAGTATTGTCTATGTATAGTATCATGTCCTTTGCAAACAGTGAGAGTTTACTTCTTCTTTTCCAGTGTGGATTCCTTTTATTTATTTTTCTTCTCTGATTGCTGTGGCTAAAACTTCCAAAACTATGTTGAATAATAGTGGTGAGAGTGGGCAACCTTGTCTTGTTCCTGATCTTAGTGGAAATGGTTTCCGTTTTTCACCATTGAGGACGATGTTGGTGTGGGTTTCTCATATATGGCTTTTATTATGTTGAGGAAAGTTCCTTCTATGCCTACTTTCTGGAAGGTTTTTATCATAAATGGGTGTTAAATTTTGTCGAAAGCTTTCTCTGCATCTATTGAGATGATCATATGGTTTTTCTCCTTCAATTTGTTAATATGGTGTATCACGTTGATTGATTTGCATATATTGAAGAATCCTTGCATTCCTTGTATAAACCCCACTTTATCATGGTGTATGATCCTTTCAATGTCGTGTTGGATTCTGTTTGCTAGTATTTTGTTGAGGATTTTTGCATCTATGTTCATCAGTGATATTGGCCTGTAGTTTTCTTTCTTTGTGACACCTATGTCTTGTTTTAGTATCAGAGTGATGCTGGCCTCGTAGAATGAGTTTGGGAGTGTTCTTCCCTCTGCTGTACTTTGGAAGAGTTTGAGAAGGATAGGTGTTAGCTCTTCTCTTAATGTTTGATAGAATTTGCCTGTGAAGCCTTCTGGTCCTGGGCTTATGTTTGTTGGAAGATTTTTAATCACAGTTTCAATTTCAGTGCTTGTGATTTGTCTGTTCATACTTTCTATTTCTTCCTGGTTCAGTCTTGTAAGGTTATGCATTTCTAAGAATTTATCCATTACTTCCAGGTTGTCCATTTTATTGGCATAGAGTTGCTTGTAGTAATCTCTCATGATCCTTTGTATTTCTTCAGTGTCACTTGTTACTTTTCTGTTTTCATTTCGAATTCTATTGATTTAAGTCTTCACCCTTTATTTCGTGATAAGTGTGGCTAATGGTTTTTCAATTTTGTTTATCTTCTCAAAGAACCAGCTTTTAGTTTTATTGATCTTTGCTATCATTTCCTTCATTTCTCTTTCATTTATTTCTGATCTGATCTTTATGATTTCTTTCCTTCTGCTAACTTTGGGGTGTTTTTGTTCTTCTTTCTCTAATTGCTTTAGGTCTAAGGTTAGGTTGTTTATCTGAGATGTTTCCTGTTTCTTAAGGTAGGATAGTATTGCTCTAAACTTCCCTTTTAGAACTGCTTTTGCTGCATCCCATAGGTTTTGGGTCGTCTTGTTTACATTGTCATTTGTTTCTAGGTATTTTTTGATTTCCACTTTGATTTCTGCAGTGATCTCTTGGTTATTAAGTAGTGTGTTTTTTAGCCTCCATGTGTTTGTATTTCTTACAGATTTTTTTCCTGTAATTGATATCTAGTCTCATAGCGTTGTGGTCGGAAAAGATACTTGATACGATTTCAATTTTCTTAAATATACCAAGGCTTGGTTTGTGACCCAAGATATGGTCTATCCTGGAGAATATTCCATGAGTACTTGAAAAGAATGTGTATTCTGTTATTTTTGGATGGAATGTCCTATAAATATCAATTAAGTCCATCTTGTTTAATGTATCATTTAAAGCTTGTGTTTCCTTATTTATTTTCATTCTGGATGATCTGTCCATTTGTCAAAATGGGCTGTTGAAGTCCCCTACTATGAATGTGTTACTGTCGACTTCCCCATTTATGGCTGTTAGAATTTGCCTTATGTATTGAGGTGCTCCTATGTTGGGTGAATAAATATTTACAATTGTTATATCTTCTTCTTGGATTGATCCCTTGATTATTATGTACTGTCCTTCTTTGTCTCTTGTAATAGTCTTTGTTTTAAAGTCTATTTTGTCTGATATGAGAATTGCTACTCCAGCTTTCTTTTGAATTCCATTTCCATGGAATATCTTTTTCCATCTCCTCACTTTCGGTCTGTATGTGTCCCTAGGTCTGAAGTAGGTCTCTTGTAGAGAGCATATATATGGGTCTTGTTTTTATATCCATTCAGCCAATCTACGTCTTTTGGTTAGAGCGTTTAATCCTTTTACATTTAAGGTAATAATCGATATGTATGTTCCTATTCCCATTTTCTTAATTGTTTTGGGTTTGTTATTATAGGTCTTTTCCTTTTCTTGTGTTTCCTGTGTAGAGAAGTTCCTTTAGCATTTGTTTTAAAGTTGGTTTGGTCGTGCTGAGTTCTCCTAGCTTTTGCTTGTCTGTAAAGGTTTTAATTTCTCCATCAAATCTGAACGAGATCCTTACTGGGTAGAATAATCCTGATTGTAGGTTTTTCCCTTTCATCACTTTAAATATGTCCTGCCACTCCCTTCTGGCTTACAGAGTTTCTGCTGATAGGTCGGCTGTTAACCTTATGGGGATATCCTTGTATGTTATTAGTTGTTTTTCCCTTGCTGCTTTTAATAATTTTTCTGTGTATTTAATTTTTGATAGTTTGATTAATATGTGTCTTGGTGTGTTTCTCCTTGGATTTATCCTGTATGAGACTCTCTGTGCTTCCTGGACTTGATTGACTATTTCCTTTCCCATATTAGGGAAGTTTTCAACTATAATCTCTTCAAATATTTTCTCAGTCCATTTCTTTTTCTCTTCTTCTTCTGGGACCCCTATAATTCGAATGTTGGTGCGTTTAATATTGTCCCAGAGGTCTCTGAGACTGTCCTCAATTCTTTTCATTCTTTTTCCTTTATTCTGCTCTGCAGTAGTTATTTCCACTATTTTATCTCCCAGGTAACTTATCTGTTCTTCTGCCTCAGTTATTCTGCTATTGATCCCTTTTAGAGAATTTTTAATTTCATTTATTGTGTTGTTCATCACCATTTGTTTTCTCCTTAGTTCTTCCAGGTCCTTGTTAAACATTTCTTGTATTTTCTCCATTCTATTTCAAAGATTGTGGATCATCTTTACTATCATTATTCTGAATTCCGTTTCAGGTAGACTGCCTATTTCATCTTCATTTGTTAGGTCTGGTGAGGTTTTGCCTTGCTCGTTCATCTGCTGTTTGTTACTGTCTTCTCATTTTGCTTAACTTACTGTGTTTGGGGTCTCCTTTTCACAGGCTGCAGGTTCATCGTTCCTGTTGTTTTTGGTGTCTGTCCTCAGTGGCTAATGTTGGTTCAGTGGGTTGTGTAGGCTTCCTGGTGGAGGGGACTAGTGTCTGTGTTCTGGTGTATGAGGCTGGATCTTCTCTTTCTGGTGGGCAAGTCCACGTGCTGTGGTGTGTTTTGGGGTGTCTGTGGCCTTATTACGATATTAGGCAGCCTCTTTGCTAATGGATGGGGTTGTTTTCCTGTCTTGCTAGTTGTTTGGCATAGCGTGTCCAGCACTGTACCTTGCTGGTCGTGAGTGGAGCTGGGTCTTGGCATTGAGATGGAGATCTCTGGGAGATTTTTGCCATTTGATATTACGTGGAGCTGGGAGGTCTCTTTTGGACCAATGTCCTGAACTTGGCTCTCTCACTTCAGTGACAGAGCTTTGATGCCTGGCTGGAGCACCAAGAGCCTGTCCTCCACACAGCTCAGAATAAAAGGGAAGAAAAAAGAAAGAAAGAAAGAAGAAGATTAAATAAAATAATTAAAATTTTAAAAAATTATTATTAAAAAAATTTTTTTTAAGAAATTAAAAAAAAAAACCAGACAGAACCCTAGGACAAATGGTAAAAGCAAAGCTATACAGACAAAATCACACACAGAAGCATACACATAGACACTCACAAAAAGAGAAAAAGGGAAAAATATATATATATTTCGTTGCTCCCAAAGACCACCTCCTCAATTTGGGATGATTCGTTGTCTCTTCAGTTATTCCACAGATGCAGGGTACATCAAGTTGATTGCAGAGCTTTAATCCGCTGCTCCTGAGGCTGCTGGGAGAGATTTTTCTTTTTCTTCCTTGTTCACACAGCTCCCGGGGTTCAGCTTTGGATTTGGCCCCGCCTCCACGTGTAGGTCGCCTGAGGATGTCTCTTCTTCGCTCAGACAGGACGGGGTTAAGGAACAGCTTATTCGGGGGCTCTGGCTCACTCAGGCCAGGGGAAGGGAGGGGTTCGGATGCGGGGTAAGACTGAGGCGGCAGAGGCCGGCGTGACACTGCACCAGCCTGAGGCATGCTGTGCGTTCTCCCGGGGAAGTTGTCTCTGGATCATGGGACCCTGGCAGTGGCAGACTGCACTGGCTCCCGAGAGGGGTGGTGTGGATAGTGACCTGTGTTCGCACACAGGCTTCTTGGTGGCTGCAGCAGCAGTCTTAGCATCTCATGCCCGTCTCTGTGGTCTGCGTTGATAGCCGCGGCTCGCACCCATCTCTGGAGCTCCTTTAAGTGGCGCTCTTAATCCCCTCTCCTCGCGCATCAGGAAACAAAGAGGAAAGAAAAAGTCTCTTGCCTCTTCGGCAGGTCCAGACTTTTCCCGGACTCCCTCCCGGCTAGCTGTGGAGCACTGACCCCTTCAGGCTGTGTTCGCGCAGCCAACCCCAGTCCTCTCCCTGGGATCCAACTGAAGCCCGAGCCTCAGCTCCCAGCCCCCGCCCGTCCCGGTGGGTCAGCAGACAAGCCTCTCGGGCTGGTGAGTGGTGGTCACCCTGATCCTCTGTGCGGGAATCTCTCCGCTTTGCCCTCCGCACCCCTGTTGCTGCGCCCCCTGTTGCTGCGCTCTCCTCTGTGGCTCCGAAGCTTCCCCCCTCCGCCACCCGCAGTCTCTGCCCGCGAAGGGGCTTCTAGTGTGTGGAAACCTTTCCTCCTTCACAGCTCCCTCCCACTGGTGCAGGTCCTGTCCCTATTCTTTTGTCTCTGTTTTTTCTTTTATCTTTTGCCCTACCCAGGTACGTGGGGGAGTTTCTTGCCTTTTGGGAGGTCTGAGGTCTTCTTCCAGCGTTCAGTAGGTGTTCTGTAGGAGTTGTTCCACATGTAGATGTATTTTCAGTGTATTCGTGGGGAGGAAGGTGATCTCTGTGTCTTACTCTTCCGCCATCTTGAAGCTCCTCCCAATAAGTCCAACTGAAATTGTTTTAGTATCTAGAAGTCAAAGTATTAAATAGGATTTTCCAGATAACATTTATGTTTCACTTTGCTTTTTGAAGAATAAAGTTGGCCTCAATGGCTGGAGAGCCTCAGATATAAAGCGTTTTCCTTATTAACAAGCCACTGATTGCATCTTTGTTTAGTTTCCTGCCTCGGTTCCAATTTTGTTTTAGCTTTTTTGTGATTCTGCATCACACTTCTGTAATACACTGTGATTTTTTAAACGATCATTTCATCGTTTCTATAAATAACAAATCCAGAATTCCAATGTTACATGTATAATATTAAATATGTCATAGATTCGAGGTTTGCAATGATAATTATGGCAAACCATCTCTCAATTTAAAATGTTACTTGGTATGTCACTCTTCTTCTAATGGACTGCATAGAATAAAACCCTTTAATAATAACGGACATTAATCCTATGGAAATGCAGTGTCATGTTTGAAAGACTTCCTCTGCAAAGAAATGAACCGTAGTGTAAACCAACTTACTTAATATTTCTATGAGGGTATGATAAAGAGAAAATAGACTCCCTTCCCTATCTATATGTAAGGGATGATAATAAAACAAAAAGTTAAGCTCAGTATAACAATATTTCTTATTAAGGATATGTTTATAGATTTAAATATAATTTTACAAATGAAAACATGTGGCCAATAAAATGAGTTTATAAAAATACCAATACATATGAACTTTGAACTTTTATGTACTCAGTGTACCCTAGATACAGCCAACACATTTCAAATCCTATCTGTTTTATTGTTGAAATACACAACTTTTATTTTAACAAAAATTCCTTTTTTTATCAGTTTTATTAAATTCAATAAGGATCAGTCTTCTTTCAGTTCAGTTGGATGACACAGCTTGCATGTGGTAAAATTATTTGATTATAGAGTAATCATCATTATTAGATTAGAGGGAATTAAATTACAATTACTAAAAATTACAGGTAATTACAGCTTAATTTCAAAGCTAAACTCATCTTCTAAAGAAAAACATTTTATTCATGTGATTAAAATATGCCTGTATATCTATTAATGTGATGCATATTAATGGCTTTGGTCATTTGAAAGCCAAAAGTATGTAATTGAACAATTATTATAGCCACACTGCCTGAAGGCACTGTTTGTCAAGAGAGTTATATGATGGCCAATTATATCCATTCAACCTTGAAGGATAATTCTATCTTCTGATGGGAACAAATTGCCATTACACTCCCCCCTCCAAAATTTAACTACTGGTTTTTACAATGTAAATTTCCTTAAATGAGCACTTTTTTAAAGTGCCAGACTTGCTTTCATTTATATAAAGCTAATATACAAATTTATCAGAATATGTCTTATAAATGTTCAAAGAAAATTAAAATAAAACCTCCACCCTTAAAAGCATAGACACAAAAAAATAAGGGATGAAGTTTTAAAATAGTCACACCAATCCTAGCCTTGAATTTTGCATTTTTCTTAGTCAGAGACGTAGTGATTTTGCTTTAATAGGCAGATTGGTAACCTGGTTTCCTGGCTCAGAAAAGATTAGAAGTAATAAACCAGGAAGAAACTGGAGGCAACTGTTAAGGCACTTATAATGGCAACAAGAGAAGTGATAGCTCAACATGTAACTTCAAAGAAAGGAATAGAATAAAAGATCGTAGTGAACTTTAATCTGTCACAGTATAATAAAGGATGCACTTAATGTTCATCCTGAGTTATCAAGAAATGGTTAAATCATGTGGGGTGTCCTTCTTGGAATACCAGGAGTATAATAGGTATTAGAAAATTTTCCATCAAAAATGACTACTTTTCATTGTAATTTCACTATCTTGAAATTTAGTTACCTTCCTCAGTGAAGCCAAGGAAGGTAAATATTATTCTACAGTAATGTGACATAAAATGAGATTTAATATTCCAGAAATAATAGTGCTTTCTTGTGATGTTATTTACATTTTCTTGCCTAGGTATTTCACTTTAAAAATGAAGGAAAGAGTTTAGAATTTCAAATATTTGATGAATTTATTTAATAATTTCTGGCTTGTGAATGTGTTCTGTATCCTGGAAACAGTACACTTGTCACTTTGAGGTTTGGGTAAAAATTTGGATAGTACTTGACAATGTATTTTATATCAGGATTTTTCTAATATTATTTTTAAAATTTTATGGAAATATAGTTGACTTACAATGTTGTGTTAGTTTCAGATGAAACAGCAAAGTGATTCAATTATATATATACATATATATTCTTTTTTTTTTTTAACATTCTCTTCATTATAGGTTATTACAAGTTATTGAGTATAGTTCCCTGTGCTATACAGCAGGTCCTTGTTGGTTATCTGTTTTATATATAGTAGTGTATATATTTTAATCCCAAACTCCTAATTTATCCTTTCCCCCTTTCCCCTTTGGTAACCATAGGTTTGTTTTCTATGTCTGTGAGTCTTTTGTAAATAAGTTCATTTGTATCATTTTTTTTAGATTCCACATATAAGTGATATCATATGATATTTGTCTTTGGCTTACTTCAGTTAGTATGATAATCTCTAGGTCCTTCCATTTTGCTGCAAATAGCATTATTTCACTTTTTATATGGTTGAGTAATATTCCATTGTGTACATACACCACATCTTCTTTATCCATTCATCTGTTAATGGACATTTAGGTTGCTTCCCTGTCTTGGCTATTGTAAATAGTGTTGCTATGAAGATTAAGCTGTACGTATCTTTTCAAATTATGGTTTTCTCTGGATATATGCCAAGGAGTGGAATTGCAGGATCATATGGTAGCTCTATTTTTAGTTTTTTAAGGAACCTCCATTTTGTTATCCATAGTGGCTGTACCAATTTACGTTCCCACCAACAGTATAGGAGGGTTCCCTTTTCTCCAAACCCCCTCCAGCATTTATTATTTGTAGACTATTTGATTATGGCCATTCTAACCAGTGTGAGGTGATACCTCATTCTAGTTTTGATTTGCATTTCTCTAATAATTAGCAATGTTGAGCATCTTTGCATGTGCCATTTGGCCATCTGTACGTCTTCTTTAGAGAAATGTCTATTTATATCTTCTCCCCATTTTTTTTGACTGGGTTGTTTTTGTTTGTTTGCATGTTTGATATTGAGCTGTATGAGCCATGTCCCAGTATGTGATCTATCTTGGAGAATGTTCCATTTGCACCTGAAAAGAATGTGTAATTTGCTGCTTTTTAAGATGGAATGCTCTATAAATATTAATTAAGTCCATCTGGTCTAATGTGTCATTTAAGACCTGTTTTCTTTTTGATTTTCTGTCTGGATGATCTATCCACTGGTGTAAGTGGGGTGTTAAAGTCCCCCACTATTTTTGTGTTACTGTCGATTTCTCCTTTTATGGCTGTTAACACTTGCCTTATATATTGACCTACTCCTATGTTGGGTGCATATATATTTACAATTGTTATATCTTCTTTGATTGATCCTTTGATCATTATGTAGTGTCTTTCTTTGTCTCTTGTGACAGTCTTTATTTTAAAGTCTATTTTGTCTGATGTAAGTATTGCTACTACAGCTTTCTTTTGGTTTCCATTTGCATGGAATAACTTTTTCCATAACCTCACTTTCAATCTGTATGTGTCTCTAGATCTGAAGTGGGTCTCTTATAGTGGGTCTTTTGTATATATGGTTCTTATTTTTGCATCCAGTTAGCCAGTCTATGTCTTTTGGGTGGAACATTTAATCCATTTTCATTTAAGGTAGCTATCTATATGTACTTATTGCCATTTTGTTGATTGTTTTGGACTTGTTTTGTTCTTTCCTCTTTTGTTTTCTTCTGATTTGATGACTTTCTTTAGTCTTGTATTTGGATTCCTTTTGTGTGTGTTTGTGTATATATCTATTATAGATTTTGCTTTGCAGTTACCATGAAGCTTTGATATAGTGGTCTATATGTGTATGATTGTTTTAAGCTGTTTATCTCTTAATTTCAAATGAATTTCAAATATCCTGCATTTGTAATCTCTTCCTCTCTCGATTACTGGTTTAGATATCGTATTTGTATGTGGATGATTTCCTACCTTTACTGTATGTTTGCCTTTACCAGTGAGCTTTCCCATTTCATAATTTTCTTATTTCTTTTGTGGGCTTTCCCTTTCTGCCTAGAGAAGTTCCTTTAACATTTGTTGTAAAGCTGATCTGTTGGTGCTGAATTCTCTAAGCTTTTGCTTGTGTGTAAAGCTTTTGATTTCTCTGTCAAATCTGAATGAGAGCCTTACTGAGCAGAGTATTCTTGGTTGTAGGTTTTTCCCTTTCATCATTTTAAGTATATCATGCCACTCCCTTCTGGCCTGCAGAGTTTCTGCTGAAAAACTTAGCTGATAGACTCATAGGGGTTCCCTTGTTTACTATTTGTTGGTTTTCCCTCACTGCTTTTAATATTTTCTCTTTACTTTCTGTCAGTTTGATTACTTTATGTTTTGGTGTGTTCTTCCTTAGGTTAATCCTGTATGAGACTCTCTGTGCTTCCTGGACTTGGCTGGCTGTTTCCTTTCCCATGTCAGGGAAGTTTTCAACTGTTATCTCTTCAAATATTTTCTCAGGTCCTTTCTCTCTTCTCCTTCTGCGACCCCTATAATGTGAATGTTAGTGCATTTGATGTTGTACCAGAGGTCTCTTAAAATGTTTTTGTTTCTTTTCCTTCTTTTTTCTTCTGTTCCACAGCAGTAATTTCCACCACTCTGTCTTCCAGCTCATTCATCCGTTCTTCTGCTTCATTTATTCTGCTGTTGATTCCTTCTAGTGTATTTTTATTTAAGTAATTATATTCTTCAACTCTATTTGGTTGTTCTTTATATTTTCTAACTCTTTGTTAAAAACTTGTAACTTCTCACTCTGTGCATCCATTCATTTCCCGAGTTCTTGGATCATGTTTACGTTCATTACTCTGAATTCTTTCTTGGGTAGATTGCCTATCTCCATGACACTTAGTTATTCTTCTGGGGTTTTCTCTTATTCCTTCATCTGGAACATATTCCTCTGCCATCTCATTTTGTCTAAATTTCTATTTGTATTTTTATGTATGTGGAAGGTTAGTTATGTTTCGTGACCTTGGAGAAGTGACCCTCTGTAAGGGATATCCTATGTGTCCCAGCAGTACACTCCCCTCTCGTCTCCCATGGGCCAGGGACCAGCTGGTCCCAGGGTAGGATCTGACCTGTGTTTGTGGATTCAGTTCCACAAGCTGTGAGATTAGTTTTCTTGTTTCTGGTGTCTGCCCCCGGGTGGGTGAGGCTAGTCTATAGGTTTGTGAAGGCTTCCTAGTGGGAGGGGCTGGTGCCTGCCCATTGGTGGGTGGAGCTGGGTCTTGGCCCTCTGGTGGGCAGGGTCATGTCTAGCGGTTTGTCTAGAGGTGGCTGTGGGCTCAGGAAGTCTTTAGGCAGCCTCTCTGGGTGGGACTGTGTTCCTGCCCTGTTTGTTGTTTGGGTTGAGGAATCTCAGCACTGGAGCCTACAGGCTGTTGGGTAGGGCCAGGTATTGGCACTAATGACCCAAGCAAGAGGTCAGCCTTCAGATTAGCACTCCCAGATTTGTTCACCACCAGCTTTTATGTCCCCAGAGACAACCACAGCCACCCCCCGCCTCGCCTGGAGACTCTCCCAAACCAGCAGGTAGGTCTGGCCTAGGCCCCTATAAAGTCACTACTTTTGCCCTGGGTCCTGGTGCACATAAGACCTTGTGTACATCCTCCAAGACTGGAGTCTCTGTTTCCTACAGTCCTGTGGAACTCCTGTGATCAAGTCCTGCTGGCCTTCAAGCCCAAATGCTCTGGGGCTCCTCCTCCCTATGCCAGACCCCCAGTCTGGGGAGCCTGAAGTGGGGCTCAGAACTCTCACTCCTGTGGGAAAACTTCTGGGATATAATAATTCTGCAATTTGTAGGTTGCCTACTGTGGGGGGTATGGGATTTGATTATATCATGGGTGCACCCTTCCTACCATCTCATTGTGATTTCTTCTTTGTCTTTGGTTGTAGAATATTGTTTTTCGTAGGTTCCAGTCTTTTTTTATCAATGGTTGTTCAGCAGTTAGTTGTGATTTTGGTGTCCTTTTGCGAGGAGGTGAGCTCAAGGTCTTTTTACTCCACCATCTTGTCCCCTTCTCCCTATATCAATAATTTTTGATTTGTCTTCTTTTGGTTCTACTTATCCCAGGAATGAAAAATAGAGATATACAGTACATCTTTGGTCTGTGAACTAAGGCTGGGAAGCAATGAATTGGTCATTTTAAAAACAATATGTCCAATGAATCTGATTAATTTAAACCAAAAATAAAAAGAAGCAAAACAAGAAAACAGAAAAAATAATCCCCACTGAGAGCCAGTTCATAGGATTTTTCATTATTAGAAGAAAGTTTTTAAACCCTGAATTTCTTGTAAGAGCCTTTTCATGGGGTCACAACATTATGGGAAATAAATAATAGCAGACTGTAATTAAAATATAAGTTGGAATTATCTGACTTCTTTAATGGAAATGGATTAACTTTGTCTTTATCATTACATGCTCTATTCAAAAACTCTCCATCCATTTTCTGTCAGCCTGAATCATTTCACTTTATCTTGCTTCACCAATCCATATGAACCATTTACTATATTTTTCAAGTAGCCGTTTCTCTCTGACAGTATTTCTGGTTCTACTTTCTTCAATCCCATATCCTTTCTGCTTCCTTTCTTCAGTCAACTCCACTTTAGACTCCCACGGGAAACTGTCAATGAGGTGTAGACTCCTTTATGAGAAACTGTTTCTCACTAGCATAGTAGGTGAATCACAGGCATTTTTTGAAACCTTGAAAGAGAGGGTGATTTTGATGTCTCATGAGTAGCTAAAGGCAAATAAAACATTCAGTACAGATTGATGAAAAAATCCTGGACTGTGAATCAGAAGTCCTGACTGCCTAGCTACATATTACTTTGGGTAAATCTCTTAATCTCTGAACATCAGGTACTTTGGTGTTTGAAGTAGATGTCTCCTTTTAAACTCTAAAGTGCTGTGAATAAGATGGCAAATTATGGATTGATATATTTTCCTATGCTATCCACTTAGTTTTCATTAATCACTTGCTATCATTAAACATACACATGTATGGCTAAATATCAAATTAACATTCATTGTAAAAAATATTGGAGTGATAATTGAGGCACAGAAAAAAATAACTTTTATTTAGTTTCTCAGCCCAATGTAATTCTACCTCAAGGATTTAAACTATATATAAATGTTAACTACCATCTTGAAAAGAGTCATTTCTACTCGACATTCAATCTTTTTCTAATCCAGCCACATTGTGAAAGAGGGCTGAATTTCAAGTTAATAAATGCCTGTAGTCACACTTGAGAAGAACCCAATATGAGCATTCTGAGATTAATTCCTAACCCTTTTTATGGTTTAATTCTTGCAGCCAATCAGAGCAATTGCATTTATTCTACTGTCAATAGATCACAAACAGTAAATTAGGAATTTAGAAGTGAGCAAAATAAAGTAACCATGCAGTTCTGGAACAAGCTTAACCAAGAAAATGTGCCCAAATGAACCTTTGTGATAAATAAATACATACATACAAAAATAAATACATAAATTTTTTAAAAAAGTGTGATTCTAGATAAGGCAGTGCACTGAATCAAAAATGTAGAGGTTAAACAATCAGAAAAGTCTTGGATATTCTTTTTTTTTTTTTTTTTTTTTTTTTTTTGCGATACGTGGGCCTCTCACTGTTGTGGCCTCTCCCGTTGCGGAGCACAGGCTCCGGACGCGCAGGCTCAGCGGCCAGGGCTCACGGGCCCAGCCGCTCCGCGGCATGTGGGATCTTCCCGGACCGGAGCATGAACCTGCGTCCCGTGCATCGGCAGGCGGACTCTCAACCACTGCGCCACCAGGGAAGCCCATGTCTTGGATATTCTTATACAGCCTTCTTTTTTGGTACATTTTTACCACTTAAGTAAAATGGTCACTCAGGCAAATGTCAGATATAATTTGTCACCATTTATCATTAAAAATATAATAACTGCTGCTTTTTAGAGGGATAAAAGGGCAGTCTTCTTAGTTTCCTAGGCAAGTCAAAGAAATATAAGCAGAAAATACACTGAAAATCAAACTTCTTCCTTAAGTGCCTTTCAATTAAATTTAATATTTTAATATTACATATTTACAGAGCTCCTGTTAATGACTAGGCTAGCTGTTTTGGAGGATACAAAAATAATTTGGCCCTGGTTCACACCCTAAAAATGCAAACAATCTCATTTTTTTTGGACTTTGCAAGAAACGACTGAGGGATTTAGGGAGCTTTTTAGCTTGCTGATTAAATTATTGTAAGAAAAAAATCTCACTTTCTATAAGGATATTGTCATTAGCAACTAGAACAGTGCAAAGATCAATACATCTTTATTGAATGAATGAATGATTGAGGGTTTCTAGTTTAGAAACAATGATTCTTGCCTTTGCATTTTCAAAAGCAGGTTGAAATCTCTTGCTTCCTTTTAGATTAGTGACATAATATAATAATGTCATTTAGTTGGAAATCTGGATACTTAGTATAACAGGAAAAGTGAAACTAACTTCACTATTTTGCTAAGTGTGAAAGGGTTATCTGATAACTAGATAACTAAATTTGTAATTTATTCAAGAGAGTAAGTTAATAGAATAACTAATTTGGTTAAGAACATGAGCTCCAGACTGACTGATTTTTAAACTGTATTCCATTTACTACCTGTGTGCCGTTAAGCAAATATACTAATCCTTTCTGGGACTTAGTTGTCTTATAAGCAAAATGGGGGTGGATAATACACACTATCTGCCATGGTGGTGGCTCATTTTTAAAGTGAGATTATTAAAATATGTGTATTTATAGCCATGAGGGAATAACAGGTTCTCATTTTTCCTTTGAATTTTGACTACCTTGAGAACTAGACAAAGTATATAAAAGACTAGAAAACAGTTATCACAGACATCAGAAAACAGATATCACAGGATTGTAGGTCCTGAGAAAATGGAAACATCCAAGGTGAGACATGAACTTACCTTAGCTTTCAGCCTAGAGGTAACACCAGACCACACCACAGATTAGGGAAACCGAAATAGACCCCTAAGTTCTCACAGCACGGAGTAGATAGAGATTGGAATTTGGAGAGACCACAGTAACTAGAAGTTGCAGGGCAGAATTCCAGAGAGAAGGAACCAACAACAAAAAAATAACTCTATGAACTAGTATAAGGGTCACCTCAAATGTTTGACTTAAATCCATTTTGTACTTAACGTTTGGAGAAATTGCAAGAGGTTGGAAATATAATAACTTCCTGGGAGAAATATTGTAGGGGGGAGTAAGAGTAACAATTTTCCAAACCCAGATAGGTCCATGGATCGTTCAAGATCCCAACCTTAGGAGAATACACAAGGCATTCAGTAGAAACCCCACAGGGATCACACATTAATGATGGGGAGTAAATGAACCTTATATTATCAACTATTCTGGGTCTTTCCTAGCAAAAAATGATCCTTAAAAGGATCAAACTTGTTTCCAAGTAACTAAACTATCTACCAGAACAAAGACCAGCACCCTTCGAATTAATACAACAAATTTTGACTCACAAATGTCAAGGTAAAAATGTCTGTAATCCAATAAATAAGAGATATGAGAAGAAAAATGTGATATGTGATTCATAAGCAGGGGAAATCTTAGTATAAACATATCCAGAAATGACAGAGGTTCTACTATTAGCAGATGAGATCTTTAAAATATGCCATTGCAAATGTAATCAATATGCTCAAGTATTTACTGGAAAACAGAAACTTAATGAAGAATAAAATAGAGTACACAACAAAAATAATCAAGTGGAACATATAATAATGAAAAAAAAGTGGCATAGGACATATAAATTGCACTGGATTGGATTAACAGGGGTTTAGATACTCTAAGAAAAAAGATAAGTCTATTTGGTCACATCACAGTAGAACCTAATAAAAACAAAGCACAAATAGGAAAAAAAGAGAGAGAGAGAGAGAGAGAGATCGGGTCAAAGAAAAATAGAGTAAATAGAAAGTCAGTAGATTTAAATCAACAATATCATAAATATATTACATGCATGAGTAAGTCTCTAGTTAAAAGACTAAGATTATATGGCTAGATAAAGAAAAAACAATACAAACCTTATTATCTCTATAAGAAACTCATCTTTAAATATAAAGGAAATATAGGTTAAGAGCAAAAGGATTTTTAAAAGATATTCCAAACAAACAATCATAAGAAAGTTGGAGTGGCTAAATTATCAAACATTATAGACTTCAAAACAAGGATTATTACTAGGAATAAAGAGAAATATTTCATAGTGATAGTCACTTCATCAGTAAGTCATAAAAACTCCTAATCCCATGCAACTAACACATGACTCAATAATATATGAAGCAAAAACTGTCAACACAAAAAGAAGAAATAAACAAACCCACAATTATATTTGAGTATTTCAACACTTTTCTCTAAGTAATTGAAAGAAAAGATAGGAATTTAGAAGACTTAAATAACACTATAAAATAACTTACTTAAGTTTTAAAGGACATATTACCCAACAGCAAAAGAAAAACTTTCTTTTCAAGGGCACACAGACTACTCATCAAGATAGAAAGAGTGGGTATAAAGTAGATCTTAAATTTAAAAGAAATGAAATCACACAAAATATTGTTTCTATAAAAATGAAATTAAACTAGAAATCAATAACAGAAAATCTAGGAATTTTCAATTATTTGAAAATTAAAAAACACATTTTCAAATAGCCCATGGGACAAAGAGCAAGTCTCAAGAGAATTAATAAAATATGGTAAACATGTAATAAATTGAGAGTGCAAAATTTTTAATATTATGGTATGCAGCTAAAGTAGTGTCAAGAAAAATTTGTAGCCTTAAATGCTTATATTAGAGAAAAATTACCCCCAAAATCAATGTTTTAAGCTTCTACTTTATGGTGTTAGAAAAACAAAAGAGCATGTTGTAATCAAATTAAGCTGAAAGAAGGAAACAAAGATGAATGTAGGAATCATTGAAATAGATAACAGGCAAAAAAAAAATAGAGAAAAACAACAGGACCAAGAACTGGTTCATTGAACAATTCAACATAATTATTAAACTCTAATTAAACTTATAAAGCAAAATAAGTTACTAATATCAGTCATGAAAGGGGAGACATTGCTACTGATGATAAAAAGATTAAGGAGTGAATACTGTGAATAGTATTATGCACTAAATTTGACAACCTAGATAAAATGTTCAAATATCCTGAATGACATAAATTATGAAAACTAACTCAAGAGAAAGTAGAAAATCGAAATAGTCCTATCTCAATTTAAATATTATTTAACTTTGGCAAAGAAAGCTCTGAGGCCAATTGGCTTTACTGGTAAATTAGCACAGAGCTCGCAATTATATTAAAATTAACTAATCAAAGAATCAGAGAAGTGTCTTCAGGAAACTCAAATCTAAATCTTAAAAGAGTATTACACATGTAAATTTTGATAGAGGAAATCTGGACATTTTACCTTGATGACATGAAGAAAAATAGAAATGTCTACATGCATGTCTTTCTGATGCGCATTGTTCACAGAATAGAAGAGAAAACAATTGAACACTTGTTTACTTAAGCTAATTCCTTTAATATTCAAATGTACTTTTTTATGACCAAAAAGGAACTTCTATTCTTTGCCCCTCCCTTCACCTCTAGCTAATGCCTTGAAAAGAAGGAAGCATTCTGTAATCTTCTCATGTTTTGCCAGTGTGTGAAGAAAATCTCCAGGCCTTCTAATATCCCTGAGCGTTACAAGAACAAAACAAAGCAACATATTTAGCCACCACCCCAAACAGAAGATGTGAAGTGTAGTAATTTCTTCCTTCTCTCCCTTCTCTTTCCATTAGCTTTGTGGAAGATGGGGAGAAAGCCAGGTTGCAGAGAAAGGCCAGCCTTGTAGTAAGAATGTTACAAGCATAGTCAATGATTAAGAAATTGATTGGAAATTTTCAAGCATCTTGCCATATAAAAAAGTGTATGACCATAACATTTCCCATTTTTAGAAACAGAAGGTACTTAATATGAGATTCTGTTTGAAATGTGAAAGTATAGGCTTTACAAATTAAAATGTTTGAGTACTCTCTATTTGATGGCCACCACTAATTATGGTTTTAACTTAAAAATTTAGAATTGGCAAGTATGGAACAGATGTCCTCATAAGTAAAAGTATGTCTTAAGGTAATGTATAGTAATATTAGCAATAATAATTCAGAACATATTTTGAATCACTCTGCTAAATATTTAATTTCATTATCTTATTTAATCCTCACAAAAATATTCTGTCATCCACATAGTGCAGATGAGAAAATAAGGCCTAGAGTGATTTAGTTACTTGCCCAAAGTTCCAAGCTAGTAACTGGACATATGTGCATGCAGATATTTGCAGATGAGTAGGTTCCATGTATGTGTATGTAATCATATGTATGTTGCTAGAGGGAGGGAGCAGAGGAAGCAAGGGATCATGAAAGAGTAGTAGGAAAGGACCAGATCATGGTAAGTCTTATACGTTATTATAAGGAGCTTAAAATTTATACCAGAATCGTTTAATCCCCAAACCACAGCAGCCTCGATTCTGATTTAGTAGATCTGTGTTGGTCTTCCAAATATATTTTTTTAAATATACATATTTAAAATACATATGTTTTAAAATACATATTGCCTTGAGGCAACAGACAACCATTCAATAATGAAAAGTTTTCAACACAAATGTGACATGACTAGAATTGACTTTTACGAAATTCATTCTTGAAAAAAATAAGATACATTGGAAAGGAGTGACAAGTGTTGCCATGCTTTTGCAGTAATCCAGTAAATGATGAAGGCCTCAAATGAGGTAACAACAGTGACAGAATAGAAATCAAAGCCATGATTTTGATGATGCTAATGGAGGAAATATGGTATTAAGAATATTGGCTTCAGTTAGGTCCCAGCTCTACCACATACTAAGTGTAGAATCGTGGACTAGATGCCTAACAACTGTTAAGTCTTGGTTTCCTTATTTGTAAAATGAAGACTATAAGTTATTACACTTAGGCAATGATAAGAAATATAACATAGGTAAGTAACCTTTATCTTCAATGTGGGAGGTTCTGTTATTATACTTACTTATTTGGACAATGAAAATAAGGTTGAGAGGTTAAATACTTTTTAAGTTCAACCAACCAATAAAATGAAGAATCAGAATTCAAGATCAGGTAACATGGATCCTCCATTTCAAGGTCGTTGGCTAGAAATGAAGAACAGACCATGTTTGTAAAGATCAGATTATGGACTAACAACAACAAAACAATAACATCTAACACTTGTACAGCACTTATACTGTTCTACAAACTTTCTACATACTTATTTAATTCACACAGTAGACTTTATAAAATAGACATTATTAGTCCCCATTTTAGAGATGAAAAAACTGAATTCAGAGAGGATAAATAACCTGCTAACAATAACTCAAGTAACAAGTGGCATGGCCAGAATTTAAACCACTAAATTAACTGATATTATTTATATATATATATATATATATATATAATATTAATACCCCAACTTATTTCCCACAATTATTCTGATTTTTTTAATGTACCCAAGAATTCACAGCACATATTCTGATTGGACTTTTTTGCCTTTTCTCTTGCCAAGTTTCAACAAATTGACTTCCCAAAACTATCTACAGCTTAATTAAAACAACCCTTATTAATGTCATGTTTATAAAGAAACCCTTTGTTGAAATGAGTAGTCTCCAGCTTTGGAAGCAATCACAATTAAGGCTGTCAATACTCATTAACTGCTTTATATACAGAAAGACAAAAATAAGTTACTGAGTAAAGTGCCTTGAATGGTATAATACTCTATAAAATACTGTAATCTGTTTATTATCTAGAAAATTAAGAATGGATTAATTACCTGAAGCTGCCAAGAAGTGGTACACAAGAAGGTTGAAAGTCCTGGGTTTGTTTAAAGCTACTTCAGTTTATATCTCATATGGGAAAACACTTCTCTGAAATTATCTGTGGAAACTGAGTAGAACTGCCTTAAGGAGATAAAGAGTCTTGATGTAAATGAGAGTTAACATCTTTGTAAAAAGAGTACTGGATTCAAACTCATCTATTGGTTCTAAGACTAGTTTTATTACAAACTGAGTGAATTTAGACAAATCACAATCTATAAAATTGGAATAATAATTTATTTCAGTGCACAAAATGTCTTATTCTGAGATTCAAAATTAGGTCTTTCCCCCAAAGCAGCTCCTTCCTTAAAATATCCCTATTACTCTTAACAGTAACCATTGGTTACTCCCTGCATTTTCGCCTTCCCATGCACACACGTAAGAATCTAGCTGGTAACCTATTCCTGTTGATTCTTCAACCATAATATTTCTTGAATATGTAATTTATTTTTCTTAATCACTGACACTACTTTAGAAGTGGCCTGGAGAAGTGTACTGTAGAAATGTGTAGGTTGCCTCCAGTATAAATTTGAAACAATTTAGCATAAATTTACAATCTTACCTTTTAATGCACCTCTTCACAAATCTGTTATTTTCAATACAAAATCCAAGCAAAATTAGGAAGCAAGCCAAGACTAATTGCATTGTCTTTACTGTCCCATCAGCCACTTTGTAATATTAATATCCGTCAGGAATGGGGTCAGAAATTAGAACAGATTCTTTACCACCAATTTTCCCTCTAGGTTAGGTACCCCTTTATTTAAATTCCACTTTTGTTCTCAATTCTTTTTTTTTTTTTTTTTTAATTTTGCTTTTATTGAACACACAATTTTAACATCATTTAAAAAAATCTCAGAACACAGTCTCAATCAAAAACCCAGTATAAGATGTGGAGCAACAGTTCAATCTACATTGAAAGATAAGGCCTGTTCTCAATTCTTTTATGTGCCTAAATCACTCCTTATTTTTCTCCCTTCCACACATCAACACTAACTCTCAGAATGTATTTGCTAAATTATCAATGCAGCTAAATGATTATTTTATGCCTGCTTCCATTGTCCATGGAAGCTGTTTTAAACTTTACCTTCTCCTCAAGTTCCATACCCTTAATCCTAGCAGATTATTTTCTTTCTAAAAGAAAATAAAGAAATTTACTCAGTATTGTTTTCCTCTATCTTTTAACCTACTTATTTTCCTCCTGTCTCAGGTAAGTCCAATATTTTATTCACTTGCACTCTGACCTTTTGGTTCCCTCTCCATCAATAATCGCTGCTGTCTTATACCCTCAATTTACCCTTTCTTTATTAGCCTATACACATGCTTGAATATCTCCTATCCTAAAATAAACAAATGCAATACATACACATGCACACACAAACCTGTTGTAAAAAAGGCACTCAAATATTGTGGAACTATAAATTCATATACTTATTTTAAAAGAGATATGCCAATATCTACCAACATTTCAAATGTCCATATCTGGTAGCCTAGTAAATTATCACTTTGGCAACATTGTCCTACAGAAACGCCCATACAAGTGCACAAATATTTATTTTCAAGCACATATTAGATTGCCCATAAGAGCAAAAAAAAATGAGAAAACATCTATCCTAATTGGCCATAGTAGGAGAATGATTAAATGAATTATATTTTATTCATACTATTAAATACTATGTCATTAATAAAAATAATGCAGTAGATACAAATATACTAACATAGGATGTTCTCTAATATATGTTTAATTTTAAAATCTCATAATAGTAAGGTATAATAATTCAAATTATAGCAAAAAATGCATGTGGGCTGGACTGGGAGATGACAAATGGGACTTTCCATTTTTACTCTTTCTATTGAATTTGTACAATGAGCTAAATCTTTATAATAATTGCCTGTGTGTGCATATGTATATAACTCTTGAATATATATATTATTTCCCCAGATACTTTCTTCCCCTATGTTCTTATCATCACAAAGATTTTTTTTTAATAAGAAATGATGAGAGATTACATCTATTTATTTACTTATTTTTGGCTGCAGTGGGTCTTTGTCGCTGTGTGTGGGCTTTCTCTAGTTGAGGCGAGCAGGGGCTACTCTTCGTTGTGGTGTGTGGGCTTCTCATTGTGGTGGCTTCTCTTGTGGAGCACAGGCTCTAGGTAAACAGGCTTCAGTAGTTGTGACATGTGGGCTCAGCAGTTGTGGTTCATGGGCTCTAGAGCGCAGGCTTAGTAGTTGTGGTGCACAGGCTTTGTTGCTCCATGGCATGTGGGATCTTCCCAGACCAGGGCACGAACCTGTGTCCCCTGCACTGGTAGGCGGATTCTTAACCACTTCGCCACCAGGGAATCCCTCACAAAGACTTTTGAAAATATTTTCTTTTGATTTTTCTTATTGACTTATACTTGACTTACAATATTGTATTAGTTTTAGGTATACAGTATTTTTATATATTATATTATATTATTATAAAAAATATATATATATTTTATATATTATACTCCATACAAAGTTATTAATAAATATTGACTGTATTCCCTTGCTATAATTGCATCTTTATAACCTATTTATTTTATACCTAAGAGTTTGTACCTTTTTATCCTTTTTACCTCTTTTGAGCCTCCCCATCTCCTCTCCCCTCTGGTAACCACTAGGTTCTTCTCTATAACTGGGAGTCTGTTTCTGGTTTGTTATATTTATTCCTTTGTCTTATTTTTTAGACTCCACAATAAGTGAAAACATATGGTATTTGTCTTTCTCTGTTTGACTTACTTCACTAATCATAATACCCTCCAGGTTCATCTGTGTTGTCTCAAATGGCAAAATTTCATTCCTTCTTATGTCTGAGTAATATTCCATTGTATATATATATATATATATATACCACATCTTCTTTATCCATTCATCTTTTAACAGACATTTAGGTTGCTTCCATATCTTGGCTATTGTAAATAATGCTGCCATAGACATTAGGGTGCATGTATCTTTTGGGTTAGTGTCTTCATTTTCTTCAGATAAATACCTAGGAGTGGGGTTGCTGGATCATATGGTAGTTCTATTTTTAATTTTTGAGGAACCTCCAAACTATTTTCCATAGTGACTATACCAATTTACATTCCCACCAACAGTTCATGAGGGTTCCCTTTTCTCCACATTCTCGTCAACAGTTGTTATTTCTTATCTTTTTGACGATAGCCATTTTGGTTGGTGTGAGGTGGTATCTCGTGGTTTTGATTTGCATTTCCCTTATGATTAATAATTTTGAGCATCTTTTCATGTCCTTGTTGGCCATTTGTATGTATTCTGTAGAAAAAATGCCTATTCAGGTCCTCTGCCCATTTTTAGTCAGGTTGTGTGCTTTTGTGATATTGAATTGTATGATTTCTTTATATGCTTTGGATATGAACTTCTTATTGGACGTACTGTTTACAAATATCTTCTCCCATTCTTTAGGTTGACTTTTCATTTTGCTGATGATTTCCTTGGCTGTGCAAAAGCTTTTAAGTTTAATTAGGTCCCATTTGTTTATTTTTGCTTTTATTTCCCTTGCCTGAAGAGATATATCCAAAGACTGATGTCAAAGAGCATACTGCCTATGCTTTCTTCTAGGAATTTTATGATTTCAGGTCTTACATTTAGTTCTTTAATACATTTGAGTTTATTTTCGTATATGGTGTGATAAAATGTTTTAGTTTCATTCTTTTACACATAGCTGTTCAGTTTTCCCAACACCACTTAATGAAGAGACTGGCTTTCCCCCATTGTATATTCTTGCCTCTTTTGTCTTAGCTTCATTGACCATATATAAGTGGGTTTATTTCTGAGCTCTCAATTATGTTCCACTGATCTGAGTGTCTTATATTTATGCCAGTACCATACTGTTTTGATTACAGTAACTCGGTATAGTCTGAAGTCAGGGAACATGATACCTCCAGTCTTGTTCTTTTTTTCTCAAAATTGTTTTTGTTATTCAGGGTCTTTTGTGGTTTCATAAGAATTTTAGGATTATTTGTTCTAGTTCTGTGAAAAATATCATAGGTATATTGATAGGGATTGCATTAAATCTGTAGATTGCTTTGGGTAGTATGGACATTTTAATAATATTAATGCTTCCAATCCATGAACACAGGATAGCTTTCCATTTATTTTTCTTGTTTCTTGAGGTAGGTCTGTATTGCTATATACTTCCCTCTTGGAACTGCTTTTGATGTGTCCTATAGATTTTGGAAAGTTGTATTTCTATTTTCATTCATCTTAAGGTATTTTTTGATTTCTCCTCTTTGATTTCTCCATTCACCTGCTGGTTTTTTAGTAGCATGTTGTTTAGTTTCGACGTGTTTGTGTTTTTTCCATCTTTCTTCCTGTAATTGATTTTTAGTTTCATACCACTGTAGTTGGAAAAGATGTTTAATATAATTTCAATCTTCTTAAATTTAGTTATAGCTGTTTTATGGCCTAGCATATGATCTATCCTGGAGAACGTTTCATATGCACTTGAAAAGAATGTGTATTCTGCTGCTTTGGGATAGAAGGTTTTGTAGATATGTATTTAGTCATCTGGTATTTTTTGTCATTTAAGCCCCTTTTTCCTTATTAATTTTCTGTCTGGATGATATATCCATTGATATAATTTGGGTACTAAAGTTTGCTACTATTATTATGGTCAGTTTCTCCCTTTATTTTTGTTAATATTTGCTTTTTAAATTTAGGTGCTCCTATATTTGGTGCATATATGTTTATGAATGTTATATCCTATTCTTGAATTGTCCCTTTATCATTATATGTTGTCCTTTTTTTGTCTTTTGTTATAAACTTTGTTTTAAAGTCTGTTTTGTCTGACATGAGTATTTCTAACACAGATTTCTTTTTGTTTCTATTTCCATGGAGTATGTTTTTCCATCCCTTCACTTTCAGCCTGTGTGTGTTTTTAGCTCTAAAATGAGTCCCTTGTAAGCAGCACATAGATGGGTCTTGCTTTTCTATCCATTCAGCCACCCTGTGTCTTTTGTTTGGAGCATGTAGTTCATTTACATTTAATGTGATTATTATTAGGTATGTACTTGTTGCCATTTTGTTACTTGTTTTCTGGGTGTTATTGTAGTTCTTCTCTGTTATTTCCTTCTATTTTTAGTCTCTTCCCTTGTAGTTTGATGATTTTCCTTAATATTATGTTTAGATTCCTCTCTCTTTGTTTTTTGTACATCTATTGTAGGTTTTTGGTTTATGGTTACCATGAGGTTCATGTATATATCATATCTGTATCTATAATCATACTTGTTTTAAACTGATAGTTTAAATTCAAAGGCATTCTAAAAGTTCTACAGTTTTACCAACCACGTCCCTACTACATTTTATATTTTGGTGTCATATTTTGCATCTTTATGTGTATCCCTTAACTGTTTATTTTATTATAGTTGATTTTATAATTTTTGTCTCTTAACCTTAGTACTAGCTTATTTAAGTGGTTGGTCCATTCTGTTTACTAAGTATTTACCTTTACCAATGAGATATTTTCCTTTATATATTTTCTTATTTCTTGTTATAGCCTTTCATTTTTTTTCACTTAAAGAAGATTCTTTAACATTTTCTATTCTTTAATTCTCAATTTCCTACAGCCTTCCAGTAAGCCCCACTGGTTTTCAAACCAGCCAAGGGGGCTCATCTTTCTGGTCCCAGATCTCGGGGCTAGAGTGCCCAATGTGAGACTTGAATGCCCTGACTCCTTAGGCAGAATCCCTGAGCCTGTGATATCACCCTCCTCTTCTTGGTCACCCACCAGGGGTGTGGGTCCCAACTAGACCACCTCCTCCACTCCTACCAGAATCCATGTGGTTTTTTCTTTATAACCTTGGTTATAGAGAAAGTCTATAGTCTGCTAGTCTTCAGGTGATTCTCAGAAAGAGCTGCTCTCTGGGTAGTTGTAATCTTGATGTGTTTGTCAGGCAGAAGTGAGCTCAGCATCTTCCTACTCTGCCATCTTGATCCTGCCCTCTACTTTTGATTTTTTTAATTACTTTTTCAAAATAGGAAGACAAAAGGGAAAAATAATATCCATAATTGTAGAAAACTTAACATAATTATTTGGTGCCTTAACCTCTTCTACAACAATATGGGAGTAGGAGAACAAACTATAGCCTACCACCTGGTTTTGTGAATAAGGTTTCATTGGAACACCAACACAACCATTTGCTCATCTATTATATATGGCTCCTTTCACATTATAATGGAAGAATTAAGTAGTTGCAACAGAAAATGTTTGGTCCACAAAACCTAAAATATATACTATTTGTCTCTTTTCATTTAAAAAAATTGCTGACACATTGAGTAGAACATATTATCACAGCAGTATATTTTACATAGTTATAAACATTGTTAATACAATTTTGTACACTTTTACATTTAATATCATAGCAAACGCATTTCCTTATTGCTTTTTTTTTTTTTTTTTTTTTTTTGCGGTACACGGGCCTCTCACTGTTGTGGCCTCTCCCGTTGTGGAGCACAGGCTCCGGATGCGCAGGCTCAGTGGCCATGGCTCACGGGCCCAGCCACTCCGCGGCATGTGGGATCTTCCCGGACCGGGGCACGAACCCGTGTCCCCTGCATCGGCAGGCGGACTCTCAACCACTGCGCCACCAGGGAAGCCCCCTTATTGCTATTTTTATGAGAATAATCCTTAATGATTTTCTGGCAAGTCATCTGTCAGATAAGATATTACTTAAAAGAACATATTTTTATTGTTGAACATTTAGCTTCCACGTTCTCAGTATTAAAAATACTTCTCAGAAGAATAACTCTAATGAATATTTGGAGCACATTTTGGATAATTCTCTTATGGTAGATTTCATGAAATTGTGTTAGAGGGTCAAAAGACATGAATATTTTACAGTTTTCATAGAAATTATCACATGGATGTCTAAAATATTTGTACCAATTGACAATGGCAGCAGCAATCCATGCTGATACTGAATTCATTTCATGATGCAAGAAAAAGTTATGGGGACAGTATGATTTATAAATATAGATATATATTTAAAACATAAATATATATATGTATACATAAAGTTTGTACCTCACTAGTTTATAATCTGTATTTCTTTGATGACTACTCAGGTTTCTTTTTTTTTCCCTTCCTTTTTAAACTTTTGGATAGTATCCAATCTTATTTTTTACTCATATTGTTGGGGTCGTCAAGTTATTTGTGTTATCAAGTCTATGATTTTTATGTAAACAACTCAATTTATCTGACATACTTGCTTAAATATTTTAAAATTGCTTAATTGTTTGTATTTGGCCAAATACTTTAAATAGTATCTATCCTCCATCTTCTGTTTTACTGAAGTGCTGGAAAATTTGTCATTGATTGTCTGCTTTTCAAATATTTTTCTTTTCTTACTCATTTGTCACATTTGACTATGATGACCCTTATGACTACATTCAAACTCTTTCTTATTTATACAATCTTTTTCCTCCTGGTTCCCCTATCCTGGGTCTATTTCTCAGTTTTATTTACTGAATTTCTCTTCTTCCCACATTTCAAACACTGATGGTCTTAAGATTCCATCTAATTATTCTTTTCTTACCACTTACTGATTTTTTTCTGGGCATTCTCATCCTCTCCAAAGTCTTTATTTTTTTTTACATTATATTTTCCATATCTTCGTTACTCATTTCCTTCTGATCTTCAGTCATATGTTTTCAATTTCTTACTGAACAGCTCCAGATGCTTGTCTGGCAGGCTATTCCAACAAATTCATTAACTCTTCAATCTCCTGAAAGTAGCTCCACCTCCTGTCATTCATTGGTTAATGATACTGTCATTGATCCATTTTATATAGCTAAAAATCTTGGAGATTTCCTTCATACTTACCCTTTCTCACACTCCACACTCAATAATTTACCAAGTATTGTCAACTCTAACTCCTAAATATCTTATGCTATTGAACCATCTCCACTGCCAAGGATTAGGCCTTCAACACCTCTTTCGACTGTTTCTTAACTGTTTTCTGCCATGTAAAGTCTTCTTCCCTCTTGTTTAATGCTACCTAGTTCTGGAGATTCTCCCCTTTTATAGCACTACTCCCACTGTATTATAATTGTTTACATGTTTGAATTCTCCATTGGACCATAAGCTCCTAACAGTGTCATGTTAGTCTTTTCAATTTCAGTTCTTAGAATAAAGCAAGTGTCTACATTGACTGTTGAATAAAAATTTGAGTATAGGCATCCATATAGTATGAATATAAGGCACTCTATTAGTTTACCAAGGCATTTAGCCTTCACTTTAATTATGATAAGTGCAAAAAGTATGTCTATTAAAAATGTTTTAAATGTCAGCATGTGGTTTGGATGAATCTTCTTGCCCTCCCTATAAGTCCAACACACAAGCAACAATATGTAAATAATCTTCCTAATAGAGAGTTAATTGACTCAACAAACTAGTTTATTGGAATGTTTAAATTCACTAAATCTTCTGATGTGAATTTTAAAGTTTAAGACATCTTAATGATGACAAAATTTCTTAACCCTTTCTCCCCTTTGCCTTGATATGAAAACAAAATCACGGCCCCAAAAAGAACAAACAATGACCATTCCTTGAAAGAATTTTCCACTTCAAAAGATTTGATGGCTAGTGGGAAGCAGCCGCATAGCACAGGGAGATCAGCTCGGTGCTTTGTGATCACCTGGATGGGTGGCATAGGGAGGGTGGGAGGGAGGGAGACGCAAGAGGGAGGAGATATGGGAACATATGTATATGTATAATTGATTCACTTGGTTATAAAGCAGAAGCTAACACACCATTGTAAAGCAATTATACTCCAATAAAGATGTAAAAAAAAATCTTAAAAAAAATTTGAATTTAGTGTTATCTTTTACATATTGTCACAAGTAAAAAAAATAATGAAAAATGATGACCATATTTCTGAGTGAACTTCTACTTCTTTAAATGAGTTATGTTCTAAAGGTCAGAAATAATACAGAGGGGGTCAATAAATATATATATACAATTTAGAAAAATGAGTCCTAGAAAAAGAGCTGAAATTAGTACTTTTCAGACATTAATTCTGTGCTTAATCTTTATCATTACATATCAGAACTTGTGTACCCAACTAGATAGAAATGTGTTAAGATAAGGAGTGTGCTTGAACATGATACCAGAAATAAAGAATGGTAGGATGATGTAAATTAGGACTTTATTTTTTTATTATCATGTCTTGATTGTAGCTTTGTAGCCAACTGCAGAGACATTACAGAAGATGGTCCAAGAAGCAGAGAGACAATTAGGGACTCACTTTACATGCTTATTAATATCTTATTGGTTCATATCAGGCAAATACAATTAAAATAAGAAAAAATTCCTGGAAGAGAATGTTGTAAAGAAGATGAAATCCCAAGGAATTTAAAAACAGGAGAATCCAGGGCACTCAAAACATCTTGTTATAGCAGCCATTTCTAGCTGAAAAGCACTTTAGGGTTATGTAAAACAGTTTTTCAAGTTTCCCCTAGATATGAAAAGATCAACGACTATAACTAAAACATTCTCTCCATAATAAGGCAATACTGAAAGGTATTATTTCTACCATTTTCAAAAAACTCTTGTGCCAGTCCATAATTTCTCCCCAGATGAAAATGGTCAAACATAAATGCAAATCAAATTAAAAAAAAAAAGAGGAAACTGCCCAAGTGCTGTACTGTCCCTGCCATAAATGATTACTAAAGACTCATTCCCATAAACCATCTCTGATTACAGTATTCACTTGGAATAAACCTCCATCAAACTCAGTTCTAAGAGGAAAATATAAACCATTCCTTTATCAGCAACGCTAGTATGGACTGGAGTGCTGCCTTTTAAATGCAAATTAAGCCAAACTTAATTGGACTCTTCCAATAGCACAACTTCAGAGCTTGTCAGCAATCAGTATTCACTACTTTGGCAATGCAAAATCACAATAAAAAGGGACAACTTTAAAAAATACCATTCTTTGCATTTGAGCAGAGGTTAGGTTGAACAGCTTTTAATAAGGATGATCTCAATTCAGGTGTTTTAAGGGATTTTCATTAAGAATATTCTTTTCAAAGTAGCCACATAGGAGAGTATATTTAGTATTTTACTTTTTTAAGGAAAATCACACTAAATTAACTTGACACCACATTTCAGAGAGAATATATTTAATACAAAATGGAAGACCAAAGGCTTGATTTTACTCATGCATTCATTTGTGGAAGGCTAAATTATACATAGTAAATTGGCATAATGAAGTTACCCAGTAATTTGAAATTTATAATCACTTGGGTGTACTTGGCTAAAGTTTGTCTTTCCTTCTATTTAAAAAAATAAAGGTTTCTATTTTCAGCAAAATCAAGTGTACACAAGGAAAGGGATTTCCATATTTAAGAGTAAAGACCACAGACCTACTAATGTAAAACTAGCATTTATAGACATATATTGCTTGGGCTAATGAAAATGAATTCCTAGTATATAATAAATGAATTTATTTTTTAAAAGCAGGATTTGAAGGATATGTAAGACCAAAATAACATTACTTTTTGACAGAGAAGGAAAAGGGTATTTCAGGAAACTAGGAGGTCTCATCTGACTTTCCTTTTCTGCCTGTCCTAGTTCTAACAGTGTTTTAGGCAACTACTACCAAGTAATAAGAGTTTGCACTTCTGATAAGAAACTATTTTCCATACCTGGAGTAGGGACAGGAGTGCATATTGCTTATTCTTGAGAAGATAAATTGCCCTGCTGAGCTGAAGGAGAGGCTTTATGTAAGGGATATATATGCTGAAATAGGTCAAATTATGGAAAGCTATGAAGGCAGGATGAAGCATTTGTACTGTTTACTTGTAGCACTTTAGTTCTCAATCTTTTTTCTTTGGTAGCATCTGATGGATGGCATTCAGGTGAACAATGCATTCCTTTGAGTGTGCCCAGAGATACGTGCAACTCCCAGAGTAGGAGCTCTAGCTCCACCCTCTTCTCTTCCACGAAAGAAAATGTTTCTGAATCAGTGACAGTGTTATTATAGGAATAATTGTGAATCTCGTCAAAAGTATTTTTTAAAATCATTTGTAAATTGCACTTTCATATTAGTAAAGAATTACTTGTGATACTTCTCACACCTGACTATAGTGTAAGAAGAGCCAAAGTTGGTCTGATGTTTTATGGAGAAAGAAGTCATATGCACACCACTGCACGTATGCATTGTTTAATCTTAGTGTGGAGGCAGCAAATCAATTAAGTATCAACTCTAGGATTTTAGACGTGAGGTGCTTTGGGACCATCGAGACTAAGATAAAATGGTAAACATGGAAAAAATGGGACATTAAGGATATGAATTATAAAGAAAAATCAATGGGTTTTATTTTTATTTCTTTTATTACCATTGCGAATAAAGAATGAGGATGCATTGTGTTGAGGTTTGTGTGGCAAATATTTTAAAGTTTAACAATTGAGTTTAAATTCAGATTGATTTTGGCATCAACCTGGCCCAAAGAAATAATATTTTTCAGTTATGATAAACCCTATGAAATTGCTGATATTTGGCATTTTGACCTATAACAATGGTAATTTCATATAGTTCAATCTAATCCTTGTTTTTGTGGTAGAGGCAGACTTGTTTCTGGGGTAAAGTATAGGCTTTAATCAAGTAAAGTATGAGCAACAATGGGATGGCACTCTTTGTGGAAGATAACTGGAACAAATAAAGTAAATAAAAGATCTGAAATGTAAAAACTTAACTCCCTTAGATATATGAGGTTTGGAATTCTCAAGGAAAAATTATCAAAAAGGCATAACAAAAGGAACATTAAGTATCAAACTATATTTATGGCTACATGATGCCCAACAAGAGATAAATATTGAATATCCAGTCATGCTGATGTTTTCAAGTAGCCTATAGATGAAATATCCAGATAAATAAATGCACATTTATTTTTCTTCTAGATGTCTAGACATAATCTAAGATGGGATTTCAAAGAGTAAAATCTAACTCCATATAATCATACTGAAGAAAACCACATCCTCTTTTTATATTTTCTTCTTAGTTAAAAGAAAAGAATACACACAATGTTAATGTAGGATTCAGAAAATAGATTTATTTTTAAAATCAGGGTAAATAGCCTTCCCTTATGCTTACACGCTAAGTAGACAGCTGGTCTATAGATAGGCTTGATAAAGGAAGCAAAGTGGCAGCTTATAGGCATGTATTGTTCTGCCATTAATAATAAGGGCAAATAATTATTAGTTATTAACTAAAATTATTATTAGTGTTCTAATAATTTTTGAATACAATTTCAATGTTTAAAAATTAAGAGAGTGAATACAATTTTGAATTTCTAGCCTCTCTTGAAAATTTCAAAGATTGAGCAACACTGACCTCACATTTCCAGATGTCAGCAATCAGCCAAAAGTGAAGAGCAGATACTCCCTCTAGATGAGGCAAGTACTTTAATTTTCCAAACACCCTTCCCAGCTCATTTCACTCCATTATGTTCTTATTCCTCATAAGCGTTTGAGTTTGTGATCCCTGACGTAGTGTTTGAGGGCCAAATATAGATGATTGGGACAGATTAGGGCAAAGGGATGAATTATAAATCAGTGAGAATTCTCTTATCCCACACTCTCTTCCTCAGCCCTGTGGAAATGTATGTATGCTTCAAAATGAATGATGTGAAAAGCATGTGATTAAAAGATACAATTTGCATCTAAATATTTTAACAGGATTATATCTGTGGAAAGATTATTTTGGTAGAGGGAAAGGGAAGGCCTTTTCCAGAGCTTCTTAAATAAAGTGATATACATACCCACTTTAGCTTATATTGGTAATGATGATAACTTCATAGAGATCTTTGAAGCTGTCTTGAACAAGAAAAGAAGTCACAACTTCTGGGGATTTTGAAAATAACAGAACAGAAAAGGAAGGAGGGAAGGAAGGAAGAAAGGATGAGCCATGTGACTCATTCATCTCTGTCAGGGCCAGCCATCCTGTGTGGAAAGGCAGCATGCTTTCTGTTAATAGAGACTTCTGGAAGGAAGGGTATAATATAGAATTTTTGTTTTCAGACTTATTAAATATTTTTATAATATTTAAGGATTTTTGAATCAAGTTATAACATTTGACTGCACCTTAGTCCGTGAAATGTGAAGTAAAAGCCTTAACTGTGACGGTGAGGTTAAGAGAATTAAGTGACGTTTCTTATGTTGATTGACCTTTAACTTCTTCTGGATTGAAGGAAATAGGGAGATATGGGCTCTAAAAGAGGGCTCAAGAGATGATGGAAGTGGTGAGGGTGGGAGGAAGAGAGTTGACTGAGCTCCAGAAATTGTGACTCAACAAGATGAGAACTAATGAAGGAAATGGACAGTATGTAGTAGGAGATCCTGTGAAAGGCCAAGACAGATAGATTTTTTAAATAGTGTCATTAGATATTCAATTTAAAGAGTATTTTTCCCCTGCTGTATTTTCCTTTGTTATTCTCATGTTTTCAGTAAGTTCATTAAACACTACAGCCTAGAGTCAGCAGTGCTTTGGTGAGTACAGGTATCTGAGCTACATTTCCCTAAGGATAAAGTCAGTTTGGAGAAAACAGGCCAAGGCCAGCAACTTCAGCAGTTCGGGGAGCAGTCATAAGATTGCCATAGATGAACTGCATAAGAGCTAGAGCTCAGAGAAGATATTAAAAATGAGAAGGGAAGGGCTTCCCTGGTGGCGCAGTGGTTGAGAGTCCCCTTGCCGATGAAGGGGACACCGGTTCGTGCCCCGGTCCGGGAAGATCCCACATGCCGCGGAGCAACTAAGCCCGTGAGCCATGGCCGCTGAGCCTGTGCGTCCGGAGCCCGTGCTCCGCAACGGGAGAGGCCGCAACAGTGAGAGGCCCGCGGACTGCAAAAAAAAAAAAAAAAAAAAAAAAAAAAAAAAAAAAAAAAAAAAAAAAAAAAAAAAATGAGAAGGGAAATCAAGCACAAGAAGAATATAAGCATACCCAGGGAATGGTCGATAGTTCTTAAAGGAATTAGACTTTCTGTGGTAAGCCAGGATACACTCTTTCATTATGATTAGTTGAAAATTAAAACAGAGGACAGCCTCAAATGGCTGCAGAAGTTGTGGCCACCTGGTGTCATTGTTTCGATGTATTTTAATGAGTGCTTTCCATGATTAAGGCCAGATATTGTTTCTTACTCCTCTTTGTCTCCACATACATATATCTGGCATGCACTGAAGCCCTCAATAAATTGCTTAAATGGATATATGATATGCACATCTGGAGGTAGAGATGTGGTTAACTGGGAATAGCCCTGATTGAAAACAAATTAATTTTCCAAACATGACTTCATTCCCCAACAGCACAATCACAGATGAATCCTCCAAAAGAAATTCTGAATTGTTGGGGTTTTTTTTGTTTGTTTGTTTGTTTGTTTTTTGCAGTATGCGGGCCTCTCACTGTTGTGGCCTCTCCCGTTGCGGAGCACAGGCTCCGGACGCGCAGGCTCAGCGGCCATGGCTCACGGGCCCAGCCGCTCCGCGGCATGTGGGATCTTCCCGGACCGGGGCACGAACCTGTGTCCGCTGCATCGGCAGGTGGACTCTCAACCACTGCGCCACCAGGGAAGCCCCTGAATTGTTGGTTTTAATGTCCTAGCCCATATCAGAAGAGCTGAGATCCACTCTGCTCGGGGGTTTGCACAGGAGAGAGTCATTTAAAAAAATAGATACACTCATGATTACAGGGTGAGGAAATCCTCTGCCAGTGCAGAGCCTTTAGTTCCCTGACTTCACCCTTCTTCATTATGAATAAAGTATATAAAACTAGGGTTTTATTTTTCCATTATGTTACAAAATGATTGAACTACCTCTGTGTAATCTTGCCTTTTTTTTCTTCTTTTATTTTTGTGTATTTATTTCCTGAAAGATTTCTCTTGAAAGCATTTTTTATTTGTTGGGAGATTATTTCCTGAAAGTTTTTCACTTCAAGGTAACGTTAAGTCAATCTTGAGTGGAATTGGAGAGAGAGGAATTCATGAGAAAGTGAGATATGATTCCAAGATGCCTTTTGCCTTAATCTTTCCAGTTTGGTAAAACAGTTTACAAACCTCCTTGGCTCAGAGCTCAGAACAGGCTCACCAGGCTCGTATTGCCCTATATAGTCTGGTATTTGTTTTTCTACTGATCCACTAGAGTGACTTTTCTCAGCCTGGTAAACAAGCTGCTCTAGGCACAGTATAATCAGGAGAACAGGTACCAATGTTAGACATTTTAATCTTTACTTTTTTTCAAGGTGTGCCAAAGGGGATGGGGTAGGGCGCAGGATGGGGTGAGGATAGTCTGCCACGATGCAACCAATAAGAGGATGCTCTACTTAGAATTTAAAAACAATCAGACTAAAAGTCAGCTTTTATTATCACCATATGTCAGCATTTCTAAACATTGTCAGTGATAAAATACTCCTCCTGTCATGGCTGACTGCTCCCATGGTCCCTTCCATCACTGTTATTTTCCCCTTATTTTTCTTCCTTTCTAATTAAATTAACAAAGGGTTTATAATCATAAACACAAAACTCCAGTGACTCTGCCGCTTGATAACTGTGTGACCTTGGGCAACTCATTTAACACCTCTGTAGGTATATTGATAGGATACACTTTACAGATATGTGTGAGACATTAATGAGTTGATTTTTATAGTGCTTATAAACGAGTAACTTCTTAATATATTCTAATTATAATTATTCATTTAGGTATTTGATGGTTACTTTTTAAAATAGGTACAGTAATACTAAGGCTTTATTAGTTTGTAATTTGGAATTCCAAATTGCAAGAATATTTGTTACATTTGCACTGCTTCTGGATATAATCAAACAACTCAAGCTTAAAATAGGAGAAACTGATCTTTCTTATATATTTTACTAAACTCTGTATAAAAACAGGAACCAATGAAAAGAGACAGATTTTGCAGAGAATCTTGGGCTGTGAATGGGAGAATGTTATTTGAGTATTTATTGAATGTCTACTATATGTCAGGTACTGTGAGTGATACCAAGATATGAAATATCATCTCTACTCTTACAATCTAGTGGGTGAGAATAAATCATGCCAAAGACCTGTATATACACAAAGTGATTCCTCTGTTTGTCCGTGGGAGATATCGTTAATTGATCACAACACTATTTCTAAATATATGGCTTCACAATCCTTCTGAGTGTAAGACCTCAAGCAGCCATCACCTATCTATGGAAGTTGGTAGTTAAAATTAAACCTATTTGCTATTGGGGTCAAGATGGTACCTAATTGTTAAATGAATAATCTGGTCTGCAGGAAATCATATTAAAGGGATGAAAAAGTGAAACCTTTTGAGAAAGAGTGACCTTCAATTGTACTTAAGAATAAATGAAATGATACTTAATGATACTTAAAATGACCCAAGTGATAAAGTTTAGCCATATTTTAATATATTTTTGTGGTCACTTATTTTATTTTAAAGAAAATACAGTATTCATCTTTCAAAGTTTGAAATAAGTTTTATGAACACAAAATGTTGTAATGAAGTCAAGCAATATCTTCTTAGATTATTAGGGTCAGTCTCAGTCTAGAAGTAGTGTTCTGTAGATCAAATTGATCAGCTGGGTTTATATCCATTTGTTGAAAAGAACTATTTGGATTAAAAAACCTAAAAATCAATTAGAATGAGAATGAGACTTTAAAGGTGATTTATTTCTTTCTCTTTAGAGAATATAAAGCACAAATCGTTTAATTTTTATAGGAGATACATAGAGCCCCTAAATAAATAAAACATAAGAAAGGATTTCTTATACATATATTTATATATAATTGCATATTTATTCTGGTTGTTTCTTTTTAAATTGCCAGTTCATATGACTCATGTTCCAAAACAGAGTATTTTTTATGAAAGCTAAACATGACCTATTTAAAAACTAGAGCTTTTCACCTGCACTGCAGGTAGCTAATTTGCAAATTAAATGTATAAGAAGTCAAGAGTTCAAGCTAAAAATGTTCAAGTGCATATTTAATTTTAAAATAACATTAGCCATTCTTTATAATTGAGATAACATGGGGTATCACAATTCACTTTTTATCTCCTTTCCTTAAGTTGGTATCTCCTAACATAATATTCTTAGCACAGGGAAATACAGCCATTTATAATTAATATTTCTTATTTTCAAATACTTTGAGGAAAAAATAATTTTATTGAAGTGTAGTTGCTTTACAATTTCCTGTTAGTTTTAGGTGTATAACACAGTAATTCATAGTGATAAATATATATTCTTTTCCAGATTTTCCATTATAGGTTATTACAAAATGAGTTTCGTTGCCTGTGCTATTCAGTAGGCCCTCGTTTGTTGTCTATTTTATGTATAATATTGTATATGTGTTAATCCCAACCTCCTAATTTATCCCTCCCCCTCTTTGCCCTTTGGTAACCATAAGTTTGTTTGTGGGTCTATTTTTATTTTGTAAGTAAGTTCATTTGTTTTTTGTTTTTTGTTTTTTTTAGATTCCACATATAAGCAATATCATATGATATTTGTCTTTCCCTGTCTGGCTTACTTCACTTAGTATGATAATCTCTAGGTCCATCATGTTGCTGTAAATGGTATTATTTCATTCTTTTTTATGGCTGAGTAATATTCCTCTGTGTGTGTGTGTGTGTGTGTGTGTGTGTGTGTGCGTACACCATATTTTCTTTATCCATTCATCTGTGGATGGACTTTTAGGTTGCTTCCATGTCTTGGCTATTGTAAAAAGTGCAGCAATGAACATTGCGGTGCATGTATCTTTTTGAATTATGGTTTTCTCCAGATATATGCCCAGGAGTGGTATTGCAGGGTCATATGGTGACTCTACTTTTAGTTTTGTAAGGAACCTCCATAGTGTTCTCCATAGTGACTGTACCAATTTACATTCTCACCAACAGTGTATGGAGGCTTCCTTTTTCTCCACACCCTCTCCAGCATTTATTATTTGTAGGTTTTTTGATGATGGCCATTCTGACCAGAGTGAAGTGATACCTCATTGTAGTTTTGATTTGCATTTCTCTAATAATTAGCAATTCGAGCATCTTTTCATGTGCCTGTTGGCCAATTGTATGTCTTCTTTGGAGAGCTGTCTATTTAGGTCTTCTGCCCATTTTTGGACTGGGTTGTTTGGTGTGTGTTTTTTTTTTTTTTTATATTGAGCTGTATGAGCTGTTTGTATATTTTGGAAATTAATCCTTTGTCAGTTGCATCATTTGTGAATATTTTCTCCCATTCAGTGGGTTGTCTTAAATGCACATGTAACTTTTTTCACAGCAGAAATTCTCTTATTCTGCAGAGGATACTGGTGGGAATATCTGCATGTAGTGTAGTGGGGAGGAGTAAAGAGAGGACCTGGGATGCATTTTGCAGGAAAACATAGAAGTCAGTGTTCCCTGGGATTCAGAAATCTAATAGATCAGGTGGCTCTCTAGCTCTTCTTAACTGCTATTGCCTCTTGCAATTTTCTTCCATTTTTTCCTGGAGGGAATCAGTAGGGGTCTGATTTCTGGTCTGTTTCGAAACATGGAACATCCAGCTGGCAGGAGTAATGTGTGTAGATGGGCTACAATTAGTTCTCTGGGAACATTGCGCTGTGGGAACAATTCAGGCTCTTTTTCCTGATCCCATATACTTCTGTTCTGAATGAAAGAGCTAGTGGCGGTAGGAAAATATATGTCTCATCATTGCTACACCTTCAGATGACCTAATGTTTCAAGAAAGATGAAGGGGGTCACTGGTTCTAAATATAGTAAAGAAATAAAGTAATTTAAGGACTCACAACTCTTATGTTGTGTGTTTTTCTTTGAGTCAACACTGCAATGGTCTTCCCTTAGGTAACCATAAAGTTTATTTTCCTGCATCCTATAGGTCTCTTCTCAAATTCTACCTCTCAGAGAAGATGTCTTGAATTGTCCTTGATAGAAAAAAAAGGTTTGGAAAAAGAAAAATAACTTTTATTATGAAATATGGAATGAGCGTAGCATAGAGGCACTAGTACAAATTGCATTTTTCATGATTAAATGTCCAACCTTAATGGAAAATAATAGATTCCTTTAGAGTAAACAAAGCATGGGAGAAAACTTCACTGGCAGTGCTTCTCTTTACCTTAGTTTTGATATCAATATTCTGGTATAAGTCTGTAACAGTACTCCTAAATCCAGAGAGAAAATTTGTAAGAGTGATCTTGCTTTTTATTGTTTCAATTTGGCAGTTACTTCCCAGATTATCTTTGCTATAGATATAGCATATAATGAGAGTCAGTTTTTTTGTACCCACTAAGATATCTTAAACATAGATTACTGAGGAGTTATTCATATTACTAATGAATTAGGAGTTATTCATTAGTATTATCCCTAAGGGCTCTCATAAGAGCATACTTACATAGACTAATTTATAGTTTCTTCTAAGAAGTACAGGAGACTATAATGAAAAAGAAAATGTTTCTTAAGTTCACTCTACTATTAGCTCACTTTAAAAAATCTGTTTAATTTTCATCCAAAGAAACAGGCTTTGTAGTGTATAAACACTGAATTAAACAATTTATTGGGTTCTAAAGTGGGAAAAGATGGTCCTAAGTGTGGATGCATTTTATAGAATCAGTGAAGAAAAAGCACCACTTATCTTTTTTCTTCTTCCTCTGTGAATATCCCAGTGCCTAATAAAGGATATGCATGTCAAGAATAGATATAAAATAAATGAATGAGTGACACAGTGAGAACAGACTGAATCACAGGACTTCCGTATTGAACACAGGGTTGGTGGAGATAATTATTGTTCATGGTTTAATATTTATTTTTAACTCACTACACTTTGGTAGAGATGTATATTTCTAGTCTATATTTCCTGAATTGGTCCTCAGGACCAAAATTCCAAAATCTCTTGTTTTTAGAGAATTCTTAACAATGTGTAAGTCATAAAGCCATTTGAAAATGTGATAGAAATTATGACTTTTTTTCCTAAACTGGGGTGAGGAAACACAGATAGGCACATGTCTATATACAATTTCAAGGGATTTATTAATATTTTGAAGTTCATCCTTCAATTAAGGACCTTTGAAATTGAGGGCAATATTTATTCATAAGGAATTCTCTTAATACATAGCTCTCCATCATAATGAGCTAGTCCCTTTGGGAAATGAATGAACTGAGAAAACTATAGGACACTTTACTCAAAGAGAATATGCTTTTTTGAGTAGCATTAAAGGTTTTGCATTTGTATTATCATAAATCTAATTATTGTGGTACTTGAAACATTAAAAATAGGGAATGAAATTGCCTATGAGCCAAAAAAAATCAAGATTTGTCTCCCAGAATCTGGGGATAAGGAAAATAACACAAACAAAAAACATGAGGTCTGTTACTTTTGGTTCTGAGTTCATAGGAAACCCCTCATGTACATAAATAAATCTTCAGAACTGACTTCCACAGCAGTTTGAGTTTTTGAGTTTTTTGGAGGAGGTGAAGTGAGAATTGGATAAAGTCCTTTTTCACAGATCCTAATAACTCTTCACATAAGGGACTTTCTGCTTTGATTACATGCAGGATTAAATTTTGGACTATTATATACTTACCAGACCATCTAGATTTCTTATTTAGTAATGTAGGTTCACAAGACAAGTTATCTAAATAAAAGAAAAACAATCATGTCTCTATGTAATGATGAGTGTACATTTATCCGTAGATTCATCTATTCAACAATATTTGACAAATCCCTACTGTGTGTAAGACAATATTCCAATCACTGCAGCAGGAAGAAAAAGCATGTACACAAAGCACAGTAATGTAGTGTTGTGTGTGGTATAAGAGATTAAAACACTTTATGGGAGTTCAGAAGAGGGACAACAAAAGATTTATGACTAGGAAAGAACAGAGAATGTTAGGGAGCAGGAGAACGCTCTGGTCTCAGCTATATTTGATGAAGCTTGGACTAATCAGTATAGGGTAGTTTAGAATGAAGAACTTGGAAGCAGGAAGTCTAAGCAGTAGGCTATATAGCAATGGTTTGCAGGAGAGGAATTTTACACTCAATATACAGTGGTAGCAGGACAGATGAAAATTAGATTACAGAAAAAAAAAGGCATCGTAAAGGTTAAAGAAGCAGGCCTTAATAATGTATGGATATTGAGTAATAATAAGGAAGAATCAAAAACAACGCAGTATATTTGGTAGGAAACACCCATAATTAGCAAAAACAGGAAAGGCAAAATAAAAGGTAGTTATGGGAAACACGGTGAATATGATGCATGCTGAAAACCTAGGTTTGTAAGAATTGTTAAACACAGACTTCTGTCAGAAAGGTTCACTCCAATCACCACCAGAGTTCTGTTAACATTAAACTAATGAGGCTCTCACGTCATTTATACCCCATAGGGGTTAAGCTGTGCAAAAATTCTGCTTCAACACCCTAGAATAAATGTGCTGTTAAAGTGAATAGTGAGACAAGTAACCGATGATGGCAAAAGGATTACAATTCAAAATGCATTTTAAATACAGAGAGGTAAAAACACTCTCTTCACATTGCTCTTTGACCTTCTGAGGCTGCTGGGTTTCTAAACCAATAAATTTGAGTTGAGAGTATTTAAAGCCATATAGCAGCATTTGGTATGTGACAGGAGTATATTATCATTGCTTATTTTCACTGTATAAATAATACAGGTTGAGTCAGGGGATAGTAGGAAAGCAAGGAAACCCTTAAAGAGAATTTCAGTAACTTTTCAATTCTGTAGTTTGTTAGTTCTCTCCTTTGTTTCAGACCCATGTGCACAAAATCTTTTCCTTTTTTTTTTTCTAACATCTTTATTGGAGTATAATTGCTTTACAATGGTGTGTTAGTTTCTGCTTTATAACAAAGTGAATCAGTTATACATATACATATGTTCCCATATGTCTTCCCTCTTGCGTCTCCCTCCCTCCCACCCATCCAGGGGGTCACAAAGCACCGGGCTGATCTCCCTGTGCTATGCGGCTGCTTCCCACTAGCTATCT
>RJWK010009354.1:0-45709 GCA_004363435.1 Platanista minor | reverse complement strand
GGGGGCGGTCCCTGCACCACCAAGGGCGGGGCTGAGGAGGGGTCCGGGCAGTGCTGGACTCAGGCCCACATCCCCGAGGTCAGGGGCACCGTACAAGATGTGGGACAGGACACGTCACCTTCTTTGAGCCCAGCTCCCCGTCTACAAAGGGGACGTCAGTGCCCACGGGAGATAATCCCGGGGAGGATGAAACGAGACCGTTCCTGTCCTGTCCCCTCTCGCGCCCCCGCCCTGTCCGCCTCGGCGCTGCAGCCCAGGAGAGCCTGCAGATGCCGACCCTTGCCCACTGTCCAACCTCGGGATCCAAAGAGCAGCTCCACACCAGCTGTGGAAGAATGACGCCCTCGAGGAGAGCGCGTGAATCAGAAGGTCTCGCCCTTGCTCCACTGGCTGCCAGCTTTCCCTTTTACTGTGTGGCTTTCACACCCTCCTTCCTTCCAGAAGCTACTCTGCCATCCGAGGAAGATGGCTGTGGTCTCTACAGCCGGCTGGCAAGCTCCCCCAGAGCTGGTTTTGCTTTAAGAAGCGTAGGACGGCTTGCGTAGGCTGAGTCGGGACACCTGCTTCTCACCGTATGCTCGACGTGGCCCTCGGGGGCCCCTCCACTGCACCCAGGCTGGGACACTGGTGTCTACAAAGTCATGGGCCCAACGGCAGAACAGCCAGACTGCTCCGTGGTGGATGGGCTGTCTGTGGAGATACCACCCCCACTGGGGTCCTTGTTCTGACCCGATTCCCGAGAGAGGGTCTGCATACAAACATGGGTGTCTGGGACCCGCCCAGGGGAGTTATTCCCACCAGCCCAGAAGAATCCATGAAAGAGCCTCACTGCAGGGCCCCCGGGCTGCTCATCTCTGCGCTGCCTCTGAGCCCCAACGGACCTCATCACCAGCCCACCTGATCTCTGCGGCGGTTTCCAGCGCTGACTTTTTAGGGCTTGATTAGGACGAGCTAAGGGTGATGGGTGGGGCAGCAGAGGCGTCTGCTCTCCCCACAGGGTGTGGGGTTAGGACGGCCTCTAACACGATAACTTTGGGTCCAAAGTAAGAAGGGAGTCGGGAAAAAAAACATTGCTAGTGTCCTTCTCACGCCGCCTGACCGGGTGCTGGTGGGACGCTGTCTCAGGACTCCAGGCGTGTGGCAGCCATGCCCACGAGTAAGTCCAAGGAAAACTGATTGTACTAATTAAATTGTGAAAAAAAAAAAAAAAAAAAAAAAAAAGCTCAGATAATGATGCACGTGCCCTTGACACGTATACGGTGTAGACCAGTGATGTTCAGATCACCGCTCTCGAGCCCCACAGGGCCCTTCCATGGGCAACCTGCTACTCTCAGAGGCCCTCAAATCTCCGCGTGTCAATAACATGCAACCTCAGACGCCGCAGGGCGGCGGTGGCCACGCGGCTCTGCTGGCGAACGGTGATTGCAGAAGGGCTCCTGCGAACAGAACTGAATACGCTGGATAAATACTTAACCTGCTTATCTGTGTGGAAACTCAAGTGTTTTGGTTCCATGGTCTGTCTGTCTTTTCCAGGTTCATCTGCACAAATGTCTGTCTTCGAGGACTGGGGCTGCATTGACACGGTCTTAACGACATGAGAGAGAGATTCCCATATGCACAGATACTTAATCCATGCATTTTTTGATCTTGAGGAGGAGAAAGAAAGAAGAAATTCCCGTTCCACGGGGGCAGGGATTTTTGAGGACTTTGTGCATCGCTATATCCTCAGGGCCTGAAAAAGCGCCAGACACAGAGCAGACCTTTAACTGGTTGATGGATGGATGGGTGGGTGGAAGGATGAATGAACTGAGTCTACTTTAACGTATTTTTTATATAATTCACTGGCCAACTCATTGACTCTAATTACTTAGCGAAACACCTCAAACAATGCCCTCTCTCTGCTGCCTTCCCGAGCCCGGTTCTTTCTACGGCCTCAGTGGTATCTGTAGCTCTTTAGCTCTTCCTCGAAAAATGAATAACTGGGCTCCCCGTGGGTGTGCTCAGCTACCACGTAATGACGTGTCACTGAACCGTGTCTGCACTGGAGCCACCCTGTGTCACCAGCGCCAGACCGCTGGCATTTCCTAAGTGCCGATGGGGCTCCTGCCTGGGGCACAAGCACGAGTTGCCAGAGCCATTGGTCAAGAGTGATGATACCTTTTTCCCTCTTTTCTCAAAAGACGACTTCATTTTTGAGCTGAAGAGAACTGGCAAATACACTGTGTTGTGATCTTTTAGCAATTTCAAAGGCAAAGACACTACTTTGATAGAAACGCATATCATTAATAGCAGCATTTCTTCCCTTGTATTTGTTTCAAAGGGCAAACTACAAAGTTCTGAAGATCAGAATATAGTTTCTGAGCCACGGGCCTACCTTTTCTGTGAATCTATTGAGTGGCCAGTCCCTTAACAAGCCCGTCTCGTCCACTCTGCTCTTGACCGGACTTCCCCGCAGCCCCGGCCTCTGGACATGCCTCCTGGCTCCACACCCAAGCGTCTCTCATTCAGTTCCTCACATGCTTCTATTTTACCCTCTGTCTTGTTTTTTCAGATGCCCAGTCCCTGGCCCCCTCCCCCTAGAACCGGCCCACCACCATTTCCACGACGGAAGGCGGCACGCTCCGTTCTGTCCTCTGAGGACAAGGCTGAGGATGGGAAGCAGACCCCAGGCTCCTCCAGCCACCAGGAACGAGTGCAGGGGAGGGACGCCAGGCTTCAGACTGACTTCATCCACATAAGGGCTCATGAGAACCCAGGCAAAGACTCTGTCCACTGGGGCAGGCAGTACCTTGTGCTCTTCCCAAAGCTCAGGCAGAGAGAGGGGGTAGATGGGCCTCATCTACTTGATCTGCTCCAGCAGCACAGAATTCTCCATCGGGGCAGGACAGGGAAGCAGCACACCTGTCCTCAGATAAGAGCAGGATAACTGTGTCTCTGTGGACGGCCACCGAGTGCTGCGTGGGCAGTGGACACACAAGTTTCTACGAACATGTAAGAGACACGCTCCCACCATCCGTCGTGAGCTGGGTTCCACCGTGACCAGGGTGCAGACCAGAGCCCAGAGCCGGCTCCTGTGCTTCGCAGCAGGTGTCGACGAGGCTCCCAGGCCGGCTCACCATTCACCCACCGCTGGGTGCCATGGACCATCCCCCATCCACGATCCGTCAGCAGCCGAATGGACACGGCCGACGTCTTTCCAGGAAGACTCCCAGCAGCATCGCTGCTCACTGTTCTAATCCATCTAAGGCCTTGTTGTCCAACTTGCAGAAACTCCTTAGCAGAGCGTGAAGGCCCCCTTGTTACCAGTCCCTGGCTGTGTGCTGTTTTGTGTTCGTTCCTTGAGCAGAGTTATCGGAAAGCAAGTCGTGGAAGGCTGTATTCAATCCATCTCTGAAACGATGGAGGCGGGCCTGCTCTCTGCTCACGTCCAAGTCGTTCCTTCTCTCTCCACCTGCTCCCCCTCCTAGATTCCCACTTAGAGCTCAGGTACCAACGAGCAGGAACACACAGAACCCGGCCAGGGGCCATGAACACAACTGGCAGAATCTACACCCACGCACAAGGCCACTGTATGCGCACGCGCGTCGGGATACACGTGCACACGTGCGTCCTGCGCCCTCCTGGCCTCTGTCAGGACACAGCGATGGCCACCCTGCTTCCCCGTCAGCCCCCGGAGCCTCAGCGGGTCTCTCTCCTCCCTCTGGGCCTGGGAGCCTTTCTAGCTTCCCGCCCTTATCTGCCTGACCCCGCTCAGCAAGCATCTCGGCTATTTAACCTGCTTGGTTCCTTGGTCAGAAACATCCCGATTCAAATGTGCGCAGCCCAAGGAAGGGGGCCCGCAGGAGGAGGAGAGAGGGGTTGGGGTCACTTTCTAAAGCCTAAAGCTATTCTGCCAGTTTCCTCCGGGTTCCCCTAACCTTCCGATTCAGCACCTTCCCAGATCTTTGAATCTAACCTCCTCGAGAGAAACGTTTGGCTCTTTTCCCTGAGAAAGCACAGTGGTCCTTGGGGGGGGGGGGGGGGAGAGCCTGCTTTCCAGGTGGTGGTGGGGGAGATGGTCCCGTCTGAATAAGCCTGGAGCAGGACTCCCGTCTCCGGCCCAGGGAGCCGGAGCTGGGAGGAGGATGTCGGATTTAAAACAAAGAGCCCGACTGAGCAAAGTCTCCCCCGTCCCAGGACCAGAGGCTCTAGGAGGACTAGGAGGCTTTGCTGCCCACGTGGCGCTGATTTCTGAGAGCAGAGGAGGACGGCCACCCACCAGACCGGTGTGGCTAGGGGCTGCACCGTCAGGACGGGGCCGGGGCGGGAGCCCCCGCGCCTCGCCGCGCCCCCTGCCTCGCCCGGACCCCAGCCCCAGACTGGGGGGCCGCTCACTGTTTCGGGGTTTCTCCTCGTCCAGGCCCTCGCCGTCGTTCTCAGGGTCGATGTCCTCCGCCTGCGTGATCCAGTCCAGGTAGCCCTTCAGGTCCTCCTCCAGCTGCTGCTTCTCCCGCAGCTTCTGGAAGTCGCCCCGGGCCTTGGCTTTCTCCCTCTCTTTGGAAAACTCTCTGGCGAGAGGGCGGAGGGACAAGAACAAAGCGTTAATTGCTTCGCACGGAAAGGCGCCGGCCGCACCCACACTGCACAGACCGCTCCCCCTGTCCCGGCTCTGATCTGCTCTCAGTCACTGGGGCGGGGTGCTGCCTGACTCGGGACACGATCGTGGGGTGGACCAAATCCACTCCCCTCCTTCCTGGGCCACGATGGCAAGCTCTGCCTCTTCATGACGAACGTTCTCCAACGAGCTGGAAAGGCCTTCCAAGCAGTAACCCGGCGGGACCCCCGCCACAGCCCCGGGAGATGAGGACTTGGGGTCGAGCTGAAGCCCACTGCCCGCACTGGCTCTGCCAACCCTGATGCCTCCTCGGTGGCTCAGAATCGGCCACGGTGGGGATGCGTACACCGGGGAAATCGTCAAATGGTACAAACCAGGGCTTTCCCCGCCCCCGCAAAGAGCCAGTCATTAACGTGTACCAGGACACGGGTGATGTCAGGCCCAGGAGACCTCACCTCCTCACCCCCCGTTCTCATCTCTAGGGTTTGTGCTGCCCCGTTCAGCAAGCCTGGAGAGGTGTCTAATCTAGAGAATGTCCTTTCCCACATGGAGGGAGACAGAGAGGATTCCAGACACAGGAAAATGTCCTGGGGGTGCCCTTCGGGTTAAAAAGGAAATCTAATCAGAATATGGAAAAGTACATAAAATCAAGATGATACATAAGTTAAATGAGGCCCTCCGTCTAAAGCAATGATGAGTAGAAACTAAAATTAAGCTGGGATTTGCTGGAGGAAGAGCTTATTGAAAACATTTGGAGAGTGTCTGTCTCTTTCCTATTTTCTGTGATTCTGCCTTTATTTTCTCTCTGACCTTGAATTCACTTTCTGAGCCAGGAGGGACCTGGCAGCCGAGAGGGGAGTCAGGGAGGCTGGTTCTCACTCTCAGAGCAAGTCTGTGCCTTTTCTTCTGAAACAGATAGGAGCAGCCTGCCTCTGACCTCCAGTCTCTGGGAAATGGGGCTCCTGGTGTGTGTGTGTGTGTGTGTGTGTGTGTGTGTGTGTGTGTGTGTTGGGGGGATGCACTGGGTCTCTTGGTTTCTTCCGAGAGACGTGACTCCTCCTTCCCTCAGCCGATGAGGCCTACTTCAGGGTGGGAGGCCGCAGAGTCCACCTGAAAGGGATTCCTTGCAAGAGACAGACACTCCCCAGGAGGGCCCCGTGGAAGGAAGGACACACCGACAAGCCATGGGGCAGGAAGGCTCAACCCCAGAGCCCCTGCGCCCACCGTCCAGGATCTGCATTCACTGCTGCCGCGGCAGGAGCACAGACCTCAGCTGCGACCCTTTATGGTGAGGGTCGGGCCGGGAGGGGTCTGCGGACGTTTTCACCGGGAGCCACGGGCTCCCGAGCTACCAGTTCTCGCTGCTGCTGCTTTGACGACGCTCTGCTTGGGATGGAATGCTCTTCTTTCCTTTGACTGACTCCAGCTCGAATCGGACCGAACTTGCTCTTTCTTGGGCTTCCTGGCAGCTGGCGGCACTGTCCCCTCCTTCCCAGGGGAAAAGGGGCTTCCTGGCAGCTGGCGGCACTGTCCCCTCCTTCCCAGGGGAAAAGGGGCTGCACTGGCAGCTGACAGTGTGGATGGAGGCCTTGCCTCCATGGTGGATGGGCCTGGAGAAAGTCCCCAGCTCTCCACACCCGCCACTCCTCCCGGGGCTGCGGTTCGCCACCCGGAGAGTCACTTCACGGAGCAGAGTCCCCCTGCAGCCCCCAGACTGCAGCTCCAGGCGTCCCCCGACTGCCCTTCCGCCTCCACACACTTGAGAGCTCCATGCCTTGTGCAGCGGGTTCGGGTGGAAGGGTGACTGAGTAGCTAAGAGGCCGTGCTTCCCCTGGAGCTGGGATCAGACCAGAGCCGGGAAAACTCACCCAGCCGTGCGTCACAGCACCTGCTCCGCAGAACGAAGGCTCGCCACCCTTAACCCACGACCTCTGGGAACCAAGACAGACATCCGGGAGAAGAGGAAATGAGGTTCCCTGGGGGTGGGAGGGGCTTTGAGAGGCAGCAGAGCCAGGAACCCGCGGAGCGTGGGGCACAGCCTGGCCCGGGCCGGGAGGAGGTGAGGGGCTCCCTCTCCGGGCTCCACGCAGCAGGGACTTGCAGGGTGGCAGCGCCCCGCTCTCTTCGCCTCCTCGCTGGACGTCCCACGCGGCCTGGGCCCAGGGGCTGGAGCCGGCTGCCCGGCCAGTTGCGGCGGGCCTGCACGAAGGCAGGAGTACGTCCTGTGCGCGCAACGGCCAACAGGACAAGCGCGGTGGAGAGCCCGGGCCGGGTGCGCACTTGCACAGCCCGCAGAGGGCGGCCGCGTGAAGGGTCCGTCGGCGCGGCTGCCGGGCTCCAGGCCCCGCGGTGACCGGTGTGGCTGGTCCTTGTCACTCCACGTCTGCAGACCCACCCCCCCCCCAGCTAGGTCTTCTTCATCACACCATCCACACCGCGAGCCCTCGTGGTCACTGCGGACACGCAGAAAGGCGGGACCTGGGGACACGTTCCCGGCTGAGGTTGGACGAGGGGCCGCTCGCCTCCTTGGTGGTGCAGCTCATACTGTGAATAAGAGCCTTTTTACAGCTCCTTCCGCATTTTGTGCTTTCTGTTGGTGAGTTTTCCGATTAAAACGGTCCCCGAGCATGGAGCCGCTGTGCGGTCTGTGACCCTAAGGGCACGAGGGCTGCGAGGTGCCTCAAGGGGCAAGTCCATGTGTCCGACAAAGCGGAATCCAGGCCTGAGTTACGGGCTGTGTGGGTTGAGAGCTCGGTGTGAATGGATCAACACCGTGCCTTGAACGAGGCGACTTCACACAGACGCGCACCCACGACAGCTTGCGTACTGACGGCAGTGTCGTGTCCAGAGCCTCGCAGGAACCTAACCCCACCTACCCTGAGGTCAGAGGTCAGTGTTCACGAATCCAGGGCTGGTGGGCACTTGGTGGGACAAGCCTTCCAGGAACCATGCGCGTCTCCCCTGCTCCAGCCACGAGGCAGTGTGCCCGGGCACTTCTGCTTCCTCGGGACCTGGATGTAGCATCTTAACTGTGGCCCGTGGTCAGGAATGCTTTCAGGTTGTAAAATGCCCACCCTCAGGCCCTCTGCCCCATCTCTCCGGGGGGAACAAGAGCTGGGCGCCCACCCTCTAAGAGGTCCCGGGCCCCTTGTCACCTGAAGGCACACATCTTCTCTGTTTGCAACCACTTAAAACCAAAACGTAACCAGAGTCCAGGGTCCAGGGACTTTCACCCGATGGCACCTTCTAGTGCAGCTTTCAGAATCTTGTGGTTGCTGTCACTGTAATTCTCATGGCTAGAGGCTGAGATCGCTGGAGAGGACGGTCATATAATCTGGTTCTTATCTGACTACTATCAGTCCTATGACATGTGAGGCTCAAGAGATGATGACCGTGGAAGCGTTTGGGAAAAATCCATGAGATGCACATTTACACGGACGCCTCCAGGCTCAGCGGGAATGGGTTTCCAGGCAAAGGACGGCCGTCCCTCTGATGACCCAAATCTCTGAATTCCGCCTTTAAAATGGACGCTTTGCAGAGTGTCGCTCTCCCCGCCTTCCTGAGCACACGACCCCAAGCATACCTGAGCCCTTCCTCGGTGACAGCAGCGTGGAGTTCATGAGGACAGTTACCGTGCTGGGCTCTGAAACGATGAAAATACCCTTAACTGGTGGACGCAGGGTGTCGGCCCCCAGCTCCAAATGCTCCAAGACTGCGGTGCTGCTGGTGGAGCTCTGTTCTCCCTCGAGGGCTTTTATGTCTGCAGGGTCGTTGGCCCCCAGCTCAGGACCTGTCCGTAACCTTCGGGGCTGGGGCTCCCCAGCTTCCTCTGGGACCCCTGGGCTGGTACCCCCGTCCTTACTGCAGTTCCCGCCTGTCTCCTCCCAGGTCTTGGCTGTCATCCGAGGACACGGGATTAACCAGGCCGATGGGCTTGGGGACGGCGGAGCCTGGGGGACAGGGACAGAGGCCGTGGGTCCACATCGCGTGGGTTTAATCTCGGATCCTCCAGGCCCCACCGGTGAGAACTGGGGGAGCTCCCACACGTAACCTCCACTCTTCTCTGTGGAGGTGACACCCGCTCGGCCCCAGCTCGCGGGGGTGTCGCGGGCAGCACAGGCGTGCATCCACCGAAGGCGCCGAGCCCGGGGCCTGCCACCGAGCTCCTGACTGCTGACACCACCCCTGAGCCGGCCCTTCCGTGAGCGCTGAGAGGTTTTCGAATGCTTCTGGAAGCCTGGCCGCCGGGTGAATAGGCGTTCGGCTGTGCTCCAGGGTAACGACCACACTGCTGGCCTGACTTGTGGAGACAGGGCGAGCGCCACGCGCGCTCAGCCGACGGCAGCCTGGCTCTGGGCCTTCTCACTGCATGGCCAGCCCTCTGGAGAGGCCGGAAAGGGGAGCTGCTCACGCCAGGCAGAGGGTGCCCGGGGCCGGGGGAGCCTTGGGAGATGTTCCCCAGCAACGTGGGGAGGAACGGGGCAGGAGCGGGTGTGAGGGTGGGCCCGGGTACCCCGAGCAAGGGCTGGGCTCACAGGCCCAGACTAGACCGGGTTTCTGGAAACCGGCAGGCTCCACACACCCGCTCTCACTTGAACCAAGAGTGGGCCTTCAAGATCACTCTACCCGGCCCCAGCACTGCCGCCATCTGACCCCACTTGGACCCGCTGGGGGAGCCAAGGATGACCAGGCAGACCCTCTGCTCGAGCGGGGCTTTGTGGTCGAGGCCTCAGCCTCCACCTCAGACTCCTGGGGGGGGGGCTTCACTGCTCAGACTTGCTCCTTGTCTCTGCGGGGAGAACGTGGAACCACTTTTTTCAAGGTACAGAACCCTGGCGTGTTACAGGTCCAGCTTGTTCAACGTTCACCTGCGGGGCAGTGGCAGGAAAATGGGAGCTGGGCTGCGTCTCCTGCTGGCAGTGACCAGCGAGGGGACCCTCTACAAGCCACAAGGCAACTCAGGCTCCCTCCCCTCGTGTCTGGAAGCAGAAGGTGGAGCAGGTCTAACCTGCGACGACCCTGTTCAGTAATCTCAGCTCTGACAGCCTTCGAGTAACCAGCGATCCCAGTGAGGACAGCACTGCTGTGTGCCGAGGACTCGACGGAAAGTACCTCGCTCTACCATCCCAGCGACCCAGGAGTTGGGATTATTATCTCCATTTTTGTCAGATGGGTGAATAACATTTAAAAACCTTCTGCCTGGAGCATCCAAATTTCTGCCTTGAGTGGGTGGTGAGGTTGACCTTTCAACGCTCTTCCTGACGACTCCTTATAAACAGGGCATTTTCTTGTGTTGGACATAAAAATGGAAACCCTTCCACCCTCCAGGCAGCTGACCGGGGCGTCTGCAGGCCTGCGTGTCACTGTCACCCTGACGGAAGGTGCTAGTCCCTGTGCAGCTGCTCGCGGCAAAGGCCCGGTGTGACGGAGCCCCTGAGAGCACCCCCCGTGGGGAGGGGTGAGAATGGAGGTGGACTCTGTGCCTCCCCCACTTCCAGGACTGACCCCGACGCTCCCGCAAGGCCTTGGGCTGCGGCAGGAGGGGGTGGGAGGTCTTGCTCCCCCACCCGACTCTCCCCAACACCACGTCCGCAGAGACGGAGGAAAGGCTATGAAACAGCTGCCCCTCCCCATGTGGCAAAGGCAGAAAGTGTCCCTGGGAGCCTCCAGGTGATGGCCTTGCGTGGCTGGTGAGGGCTCGGGAAGAGGAGAGTGGGCTGAAGAGGCGGCCAGTGGGCCCGGGCTGCAGAGGTGGCCGCCCGGGGCTCCTCGGGCCCCAGCCCCGGGCTGCCTCGGCCACGTTTTAACTTCATCCAAGCAAAGGCTGAAGGAGCCAAGCAGACAAAGTTAAAGGAAAGGGGATTCTATCTCCTCTGTGCTCCAGTAATCGATGGCTTCAAACAGCTGAGCGCCCTCCCTTTCAGAGAAGGGATACAGAGATGGACGGCCCAGTCTGTGATGAGAGCCAAAGAGAATATGAGCATTTCAGTCTGTTTGGTTTACTTGCGTTTTAGCTCAAACTCCTGGTACCCTGGCCCAGTCAACACTGGGTCAAGGGGACCTGAGTCTTCACTGCCAGGCTGCCCTGGACTGTGGCTGGAGAGACAGGGCAGGTACCCATCTGCGAGGCTGCTGCGCGGGCCAGAAGCCCACGGCCCATGAATCTTCCTCCAATTCCTCTGCCCAGCCTTTCCCACCCAAGGGGCTCAGCTGCTCTGAGGTTCCTGGAGAAGCATCCTGCCCTCCTGGACAGCCTGGGGTGGACGGGTGGCAGGAGACAGGTGGGCCTGGGTACCCCTCACTGCAGCCCAAACCAGTGGGCTCGGCCTTGTGCCTCTGACCTCTGCCCAGCCAGGCCAAGGACATTCACTTCAAGGCTCCTGGGGTGGCCCCATGTCCCAGGTTCATCAGAGTCAGAAAAAGAATAAAGCCAGGAAAAGCAGAAAGAGTAAATGAAATAAATGGAAAAATCAAGACCTTTTTCCTTGGTCCTGCTTACCCGCTAAGGACACCGAGAACCAAGTTAAGTACAAAAAATGACCCTATGATGATTAGTGTAACAAAATAGATCCAGGGCCAGTCCCTTCCCACGGCATCATTGACCTGGAAGAACGGAATCACAGTTAGTACAGCTCCGAGAGCAGCCGAGCACGGCCCTGCCCACCCCGGGCCCGACGCCGACCAGGCAGCACCGGGACCGGGGCCTCTAGGTCATCAGAGGCCAAGTGGCCTGCCCAGCCAACGGCCAGCATGCCTGGCTGAATGGAGGTGTTTTCTGTTTCTCCTGGGCCTGCTGACAGATCACAGAGGGACCTGGGGCCTTGCTCAGCTGCGTCGTAAAGAGGACACAGAAACGGTCAGCTTACCCGCTCAACACACCAAGAACCAGATTTAGAACGAAAAAGGATCCAAAGATGACCAGACTGACAAAATACACCCAGGGTAACTCGTAGCCCATAGCGTCCTGCATCTGGAAAGACGAAGGATAGTTAGCAAAGAGAGAAGCAGAAGTGAGTCAAAGCAAGTAGGCAGGAAGGCAGGGAGGATGTGAGCAGAGGCTGGTGCGGGAGATCACTGTCACCGGGCACCATCTTGACCCAAACACCCCGTGACCTTGACCTGAGCAGGAAAGGCCTCGGCAGGCTCTGCCTCAGGGGGAATCTCGCCTGGCTCTCTCTGTCCCTTTATTTTCTGGAACAGAATTTCCCTCTGATGTTATCTATTCAGTTGTCTAAGAAGCTGGGTCACCTCTAAAGTGGTTCTTCCTACGAGATGGCTTTCGCTCAGTTGGGTTTATGTGGCCACTGCGCCCGCCTACCCTGGCCTCAGCTCTCAGGGACTAGCTGGGGGCTGGAACCTTCGGGCACACGCGGGGAGGTGCCTTCCTCAGGGGGTGACCCCTGCGCCTGGAGCTCAGGGTGGACAGTGCTGCCTTGTCAGCACCACAGGCCTCGGGCCGGGGAGGATGGTTGTTCAGGCTGGACTCAGGGGACAGCTCCTGTGCCTGCAACTCACGGGACCGCGGATCCCCGTGGGAGGTCGACGCCCCCGAGTTTCCAAATTCCTAAGAGCACAGGCTCCCCGAATGACCTACACCCGTGGTTCTCAAGGTGTTGTCCCTGGCCTCACCGGGGCACCTGGGAACGAGCTTGGAACTGCCCACCCTGGGCCCTCCGTCCACACTGGGGGCGCCCGGCGACCACGTTCTCACCAGCCCTGCGGTGAGTCTGATGCGAGCCGAGGTTTGAGAACCGCTGGTCCACGGCCCCCGGCCTCCGAGGCAACGGCACGGCTGAGGCTGTGATTCCCCGCGCCCAGGTCCATGGGGCGGCTCGTGTGCTCTGAGAAGCACTGACTGGTTTTCGGTGCTGCCCCCGCGCGTCCTTTCCAAATCTGCTCTCGTTTACTGGGGGTTACGGTGTCTCATTGGAGGCAGCTCCCCAACGTGACCAACTCTGTCCCGTTGTGCTGGGTCGCTGGTTTGAGCCACGTAAGGAAAAGGTTCCCAACACGCGACTTTCCCAGGTCACAATTCAATCCAATGTAACGTGAGTCTGTGGACATCCTCGCTGCCACCCGGCTGCTCTGTTTTCCACGCAGCATGTACACTTTCCAAGTGTATAATCTACTCACTACTGTGCATCGTTTGTCCTCCATGCTGGGGTGCAAGTGGCATGAGGACGGGCGTTGGGTGTAGCCTGTGCCCCCAAGCGCCCAGAACAGGGCCTCGTATAAGGCGGGTGCTCAGTGAGGCCGGCCGGGTGGACGGACGGGCCCCCTCTGTGCCAGCCCTGCTACCCACGGGAGGCCCTTGCTGTACGGGGACAGGTCAGCGGACGTCGGGGGGCGAATGCGCCTGCAGGGGTGCGTGTGCACAGCCACGGGCCTCCAGGAGAGGCTGCAGAGGCCGGTGAGGCTGGCTCAGGCGGCCCGGGGGTGCCACTGGGGCGAGGGGGGCAGGGGCAGTAAGGCCGCCTGGAGGCCGTGCGGTCCTGCTCCGGGAAGGGGTTCCAGGAACTGGCAAACGTTGGGACGGTGCCGGCAGCGTGAAGCACCCGGCGAGAGGAGGGCAGAGCACCGAGATCCGCGGAGTCAGAGGCTGCCCGGTCGCGGGAGCTGGGAGCCTCCTTCCTGATCCAAGGCTGCCGAGGAACCCACACAGGGCCATCCAGAGATGGGCTCGCTCCCAGTGCCAAGGGCCACCCTTGCAAAACTGCCCCCAGAGCTGGGCAGACGGGGATGGGGAGGGAGGGCTGGTGCCTCAGCAGCCTCCTTGGGGGAGATCTCTCCTGGCTGGTTCCTCGTGCCCTCCATTTTGTGAACATTTAAGCTCATGGAAAATGCAGTCCTCCAGGCCACACATCTCTGATGACTCAAGGAACCCATGAGCCTCGGAGGCTTCCTGGGCCCCTATTTAGTTTGAGTGTCCTTTCCTCTGGGCCACAGGCAAGGGGTGAGGCATCCAGCAGCACTAGGGCCTCCAATGGATGGAGCTACAGACCTCCTGACCCCCAGATACCCACCCCACAGCCAGCCTCATGGTAACCTCGAGACCCCTAGATAACCTCAGGACCTGCGGACACCCCATGAAGAGACAGGGTCACGTCCAGGGGACACATGGCCTCCACCTGTCCCTGCCCAACTCTTTGGTCTCCTCCGAGACTGTGGGCTGGTCTCTCCGAGGGTCAGCGTGGGGGGCTGCAGGTGCAGGGTGGTGGGTGGAGGACAGACGAGAGGTGAATGAGCTCCTGGGGGTCCTAGGCCCCCTGCCCTGCAGCCCATGAGCAGCCAGAGGGCCCTGGCCTTGTACCTCCCTCCACGACCCCGTTTGCTCTGGGCCCCCTGCGCCAGGCAGCCTGGGCACCAGCGCATGTGCGGGCAGCTCTGAAGTAAGGCAGCACCAGAGCGGGGAGACGGATGGCTTCAACCAGCCCGAATGGAGCCATGAAGGAGAGAAGCATCAATAAAGCCATATTTAAAAAAAATGACCCAGACTGCTGACACCGTTATTTAGAGGTGAAAAAAGGACAGGTCTTCTCAGAGCACTGAAGCCAGATGTTTCTCAGGCCCCTACGGGGAAGGGGCACGGAGAGGCACCCCAGGGCCTGCCCCCTGCAGCCCCTCGGCCCCCGGGCCGGGACCTCACAGGGTGACCCAGCCTTCGCTGGAACACACGCCTTACTCTCCCCCCACATCTAATTAATTCCTAGAGGGAACCACAGCCTCGAACCTCCAAATCCAACATACACGTTTCCCCGAGAAGAAAATTCAGGAGGAACGATGGCTCCGGCCCCATTGCCTCGGGGTCTCCCTCCATCCCAGCCGGTTCCCGGGAGCTTTCGTGTCTGGCGCTTCCCCCTCTAAGGTCTGGGCACTGCGGGTCCCCAAAGGCTGAGCAGTTTGAGGGGTGCGGGAGGCTGTCACCTGCCGTCAAAGGCAGGAGGTGCAGCCCATAGAAGTCACAGCGCGTTACGGGGACTGCGATCAGGGGGCAGGGTCTGCTCGGTCCGGAAAGCCAGTGCCCTGGGCGATGGCCGAATGAACCCCTGACCTTTGTCACCTTGCCTGCGGGACACGGGGTCCGCCCACAGGTCACAGGGGGAGCAGCAGGTTAGCAAACAGTCTCGCCCGACACCTCCTGCCCCTGCTCGCGGCAGCAGGAAGGCCCGGATCTTGTGGGAGACACCAGCAGGCCCACCACCAAGGAGGCCAGCACACCAGCTCCTCCTGGACTCGGCCGGGACCCCGCAAGGAGTGGAGGCCCCGTGGACGCCTGTGCCCTGACGCTGTTGTGCTGGGTGGGCCTCTGGCACTTGGTGAGATCACTGGGTGGCCGGGCTGACTCTTGGGTCTGTTAGGAGCTCGAAGCACAGTTCTCTCCAGGCCCCAAACTGGTATAAAGCAGGCTTTTCCTTCTCTCCTGCTCCCCACCCAGCTCGAGTCCAGCGACACCCCATCTCCTCTGACAAGCTCTCCCTGCTCTCGCCGAGCCCTGTGTGGGACCCACGTGTCTCTGTGTCCCCATCTCTCCAATTACACCCAAACTCCTTGAGCGCAGGCCTGGGGACCTTGTAAATGCTCACTAAATGTTCAGTTGAATTACTGAGGCGTAAGGACTTGCCTAATGCCAGTGAAATGAATAAAAACAAAACTCAATAAGTAAATAAATCATAGCTTCGAGAGATGCAAATGCCCCTCCTTCATATGTTTATAAACCACGGGTTTATCGTTTAGGTAACAGATCCTCTGTATAAAGCGCTGTGGGCGCTAAGTGGTAATGCTCTAACTGGGGCAGATTCAGGGTTCAGGACCAGAGGGTCCTGAGGAGACCTAACACCTTCTCTACCTGATCCCCATGAAAGAGCCCAGGATGCTGTCTTTGGGTTATTGGAGGATTTTTCCTGAGCTTTTCATTTCGAATGACTATTAGGTCATCAGTAGAACTCAGCTCCACCAGCTCTGCTTGCTGGATGCCTTCAGAGGCTCATTTCCCGTATTTGTAGTGAAAAGAGGTACAGACGGAACGGGAGAAAATAGGGTAAAACACCTGAATTTCTGCTTGGATGCAAAAGACCTTTGTCATAAACCAGGGATATTTTGGCAGCACCGAGACCAGAGATCAGTGGCCGCGGTGCGTATGTGTGAGTGGGTGTGAGCGTGTGTGCACACGTGTGTTTACAAGGAATGTCCTCCCACATGGGTGAGTGCGGAGCTGACGACTGACTTGTGCAAAGTTTAAACCTTAGACTTTCATTCCCCAGGTCTCCTGCTGAACCAAAACTAAGGCAGGTACAACAGAAGACGCATCTTTCCTTTATGATTTCTCATGAAGTGTTCTTCCTAATCTTAGTTTCAAGCTGAATTTCTAATTTTTAAAAAGGAGCAGAAGGGCTGGTCATGGAGAAACCAACTGGGGAAAACGGGAGGCGTCAGAAAGAGGGGGCCCGGGTGCCAGTGGAGGAGGTGACCCCAGGACGCAGGCCAGAGGGCTGCCCTGTGCCACACAGGATGCAGCATCCCAGGGGCCCCAGGTCAGAGGGCATCGTGGCCAGAGGTCAACAGAATCCTCCTGATGGACAGTTGGTGAGGCACCGAGATTCCTAAAGCACAGGGCGCCTGAACCCCCGGTAGGAGCCCCCTTGTCTGACGCCCTCCCCGGGAGCCCTCCCCCCGGGTCAGGGCCATGCTGCTGTCCCCACGAGCAGGGGCCATCCGAGGCGGGTAGAAAGTCAGCGATGAGCAGACCCTAGCGCATGCTGGTGTGGCCTGGCTACACGTGGAGAGGGTGCTCAGATTTCACATGGACTCCAGCTCTTGGGCCGCATCTGAGAACCTACAGATTGTCTCGGCTCAGGAAACCCGAGCCCCAAACACACAAGAAAGCAGCCTGGAGTGACACGCCACCGGGTGGGGCAAAACACACCGGAGAGGAGACCTTGGAGATGTGGCATCCATGGCGGGCGGTCCGACAGGGCTTCCCTCTCTCACAACTGCTCCCAGAGGCAGCCCACACCTGTCACGCCATCCCTTTCCCCGCTATTTTTAAGAGGTGTGGACATTCTGATAGTAAGCTTAAGAAGCCAATTCCCAAGGAACTCCCACCCACAAGGCCCAGCTCTGGCTTGGTCTCCAAATCCCTGTGTGCCCCCGCCCCGTCACCCGCAGACTCCTGGAACGGGCCACGGGGAAGGCAAGCACAGGGGCTGCCTGGGAGCCCGTCCCAACAGGTGGTGTGAACAGCTGAGGAATCGTCCAAGTACTACTGCCCAGGCTTGCTCGTGCTGGCCGTCCACAAACCCTTCCAAGTCGGGCGCGTGGGATGGGCTGATGGATTCAGACTCGAGGCCACCCCAGGAGGAGCTGGGGGCCTGCCAACGGTCCCCCCACCCCAAGCCAGCTTCAGCGCTTTGGTGCTCCAGGGGCCCGTCAGCTCCCCAGGGATGTCTATCCAGCCGGTGGGTCCAGTCTCTGCGACACCTGGAGCCGTGGCTGTCCGTCCCCACGTCCTGCAGACCTGCCCCCGGGACTCGGGGTGGGGGGAAACGCGTTCCTCTGAGTGGAGGACCCTGGGCCCACCCTCCACAGAAGCCATCTCCCTAGCCGGGTTCAAGCCAGCGGCACCAAAGCAGCACCGTGCGATTGGGAACGTTAGGCTGCAGGGGACTCGAGCTCTAGCTGGAACCTCCCGGGAGCCTTTGCAGGTGCAGGTGCTGGGCTCATCTGGTCCCACGGCTGGGGGTGGGGGGAGCGTGGGCCCCTCCCTGCTGAGAAAGTTCCGTGTTTTACACGAAAGCACGTGGAGGTGTGAGGCTCTGGGGGTTTGGAGGAGAAATCCTGAAGGCGAGGAAGGTGCAGGGGGAGGGAAGAAAGAAGCAGCAGGCAAGGCGAGAGAAGTGAGAGCCAGCAGAACAGTATGCAGGCAGGCGCTTTGGGCTGGGAGAGGCTTTCCTCGAGAACACCCGCCAGGATGCTCCGTTTCGGTGTCGGGTGTGTGTGTGTGTGTGTGTGTGTGTAGGTGCACACGCGTGAACACATGTGTGCCCACACGTACACACACGCGCACACGGCTCGGCCACTGAGGGAAGGTCAGGGCGAGGCTGTCCCATGGGCCTGGGACTGTCCCCCACCTCAGACACTCCCTACTCCCGGCCCAAGCTCGTCACCCACCCACCCCCCGCAGGGGGAAAAGCGCAACACAGCTGCTGAAAATTGCAGGTTGCCGTGCGTGCTCCTTCTCACCCCCAGGCTGGCTGTCACCGTGACAGCGCCTCCTTGGGTCACATCTGGCTGGTGGGGGGAGAGGGAGGGAGGGACCAAGGAGGATGCCCCAAATACATCAGGGACATCAGCAAAGTAAATTATACCTATTCCCCTAACCCCACACCCACCCACCCACTGCCACCCTGCCCTCAATTGGATGCTATGGGAGGCGTTTCCATAGCAACTTGAGGCGCGGGTTTGAAGCTCATGTGATGAGGCTCCAAAGCCCAGTTCCACACAGTCATGTGTTCTGTGCTGCCCGTTTGCAGAAGGATGTCTCTGTCCTTGGCTGGCCAGAGGGACTCACCCAAGAGAGAAGGAGCCGTTAGGGCCACTTTTGAATTCGATCTGCTTTGCTAAACAAAATTAAATTTGCCCGGGTAGAGTAAGCTCAACGCCCTTTGTCTCACAACTTATTCGAAACCAAGTTCTTATTGAGGATGAGCCTGGGAGATGGGTTCCAGCATTCCACCTCAGTTTGAGGGAGGAGTGATTAGACACTTTGCCCTTTTTGAAAGTGTCACACCATGGCCACTCTGTGGGGCTCTAGCGGCACTGCCGTTGTTCAGTTTAGGTCTAGTCAGCTTGCCTACGCTGAGCTGGATGTTACCGTGTCTGAGTCCCGAGGACCTGGGCACCCCCGGCAAGCAAGGAATGCTCAATACTGTCTGCGGGGTACAAGGCACGAGGGCAAGTTTCAGCTGGTCCTGCACAGAGACGTACACATTTCACAGCAGCGCTGGGTCTCAGCCTGCTGACTCTACCCCAGAAACTGGGAGAAGAGGGCTTCTGAATTGTTGAAAAACAATTTAGAAACTACAATGCCCAGAACGCGCAAAGCATCTCCGAGCCGTTCCAGGACTCCTCCTCCTGGTCCGGGAGGAGGTCCATAGCTCTCCTGGCACTAGTTCTTCCCAGTCTGGCAGCTCAGCTTGCTGGGAAGGCATCCACACCCCTCTCCCTCCCAAGCAGCCTCTTAGACCGTTTTCAGGACGGCCAAATCCATCCGACTATTTGCAAAGCTCTGGGTGCGATGGTATTTTCAAGCCTGGCGACAAGCACTTTCCCCTCAAATGCTGGAGCACAGCTCCGGGCTCTAGCGAGTCAGTGCTCACATGGAAGCAGGAGATGCTACAAAGAATTACATTTTCTGGAGTTTTTTTGCCAGAATGGAGAAAGATCAAGTATGATGTGTTTGCTTATGGGGCAGAGGCTGTATGAGAATCTGTCACTGCAAAATCTGGCAAAGTAGTGTTGGCTGCTGGATAGTAAAAAGAGCATCTTTAAGGTGGAAGGAGATTTCCTGCTGACTGGCTGGCACTCGAGAAGTGGCATTTCTGAATAAGCTTCACACAACCAGCGGAGCGTTTGGTCAGCAGTGAAAGGGATGGCAATGCATTTGTCTGATGGACTGTTCTGATATAACGAGGTAAGATTAACACGAGAAATCAAAACATGATAGCATGCCACGATGCTACACGATTCAATAAAAATGGTTTCTTCTTAGAAGACCAGGCCTGAGTTTTCTCTTTAGCCCTAGAAATTGAACTCCGTGTCCTTCAGCTCTCTTCTGGGGTCAGAGGCAGGACACGGATGGGAACAGAAGGAGCCCTACAAGGGAACAGGAGCGGAGGACCCTTGGGTGGGGCTCGGCCGTGTCCCCACGGGGCTGCGAGCCAGCGTTGCTCACTGTGGAGGACAAACGAAAGGTGACACCTGTCTTGGGCTGGTGGGCAGAGAGAGACTCATTGGGGTGAGAGTCTCAGGCTTTGTTTCTCAGGCAAGACCTGGAAGAAATAAAAGGCCCTCATCGGCCGTTTCACCCCGGTATGCGTGTGACCACATCACGGGAAGACGGAGAAGGCGGACATCAAGGAAAAGCCGGCAGCCTGCGGGCTCCCTGCCCCCGCCCGCTCCCAGCACGTACCCAGTAGAGGACGTCGGTCCAGCCCTCCATGGTGATGCACTGGAACACGGTCAGCATGGCAAAGGCAAAGTTGTCGAAGTTGGTGATGCCGTGCTTGGGCCCATCCCAGCCCGGCTTGCACACTGTGCCGTTCTGGCACTGCCGCCCGTGGCCCGTCTCCAGGGCACAGGGGGAGGGGTCGTCTTCTGCTGGGACATCTCAAATGGCCAGGGGAGGAGAGAAGGAAGCAGGGGGTGGGGGGAGAGGGACGGGCAGAGAAAGAAGACAGAAGTTAGGGAGAAAAGATGGGCAAGGCTGGTGGGACAGCAAACGACCCCAGCGGCAACAACGCAGCACACAGTTACGTCAATGCCCCGAACACGAAGCGAACGACACAAGGCACTAGGTATTCATTTCGCGTGGTCATCAACTTAGAAGGTCAGTGCTTTCAGCTAATTTTTGTTAAGCTGTTTTTTAACCTCGGTCATTGATCTCAAAGACAGGAGGGCTGTTGGCTGTCAAATGGGCAATGAAAACATAACCATGATGCACTCACTCTGAGTGTAAAACATCCTGGAACAGGGTAGTGAGTCCTCGTCTTCTGTTTTTTGGTGGTTAAGTATCTGTAGAAACTTCCGCTGGAATGCCAGAGTTTAGGGCGAGGGCATTGTTGATTGGAAGGGTCTTTCACGTAATTGGCCAGAGATCCCGCCCAGGGATATTTTCTGACTCCACGTGGGTCCGTGACATACTACACGATGCTTTACCAGGGATGCAAGTCACTTTACAGTGGACGCCTTCTTGATGAAGGAAGGAAAATAAATTCTGATGGCGGGAAAAGTACTTACTGCAGAGCTTTATCCCAGCCCCTGAGCCACAAACGCCGCTGCGGTATTTTGTGCATGTTGCGTGCAAACTTGTGGACCACCCTTTCCTCCAGCATTAGGACCTTTCAGAAGAGAAGACCTGTCTTGGCCTCTAATCAGGACAGAGTGGCGTGGGTGATGGGGAGGACACTCCCCAGGTATGGAGCACTCTCGGCTTTGTCAAGAAACAGCATAACATCTCCCACAGCCGCAGGCTGTGCTCGGGCCAGGAATAGCTGCTAGGAAATTAGTAAGTTAAGATATTTGTCCTGCAGAGATCATTGGTAAATTGAACTAAGACTTGGCTGAGCTAAGAATTTCCATTTTGGTAAAATACTGAGAGTCTTAGTCCCAGCTGCGGGAGGTAACAATGTGGAATTCACTGAAGTTTGTGAAATTAAGGACGTCGTCTTATGCTTGTAGGAAGAAACAGTAGTAAACAGAATGGACCTTAGTTCTAACAAACAGATGACTGCCTCCGACTTCAGTGAAGATGTGCCCCCAGAGAGAATTTGTTTGTCATCCCTCGTCTGGGGACTCCAGGCCACCCGGGTCCTCTCTGGTTTCGAACGTACCCAAGCAATCACGGGGTGAGGACCTCTGTACGGAGACTATGGGTTGCTGGGCTGTTTCTCAGTTTGTGGCTTCAAACCGCAGCTGTTCAGGAGGAAGATAGCAGAGGAATATTAATCCTTAACTAAGGGGTGACTCTTAGGGAGGTGGACTGATCTGAGTGGTTGGAGACACATGCTGACTTGTGTCCTCTTGGCTTTTCCCTTTCTCTCTCTTTTCTTTTTAATAAGTTTATTTTATTTATTTATTTTTGGCTGCATTGGGTCGTCGTTGCTGCGTGTGGGCTTTCTCTAGTTGCGGCGAGCGGGGGCTACTCTTCGTCGTGGTGCTCAGGCTTCTCATTGCAGTAGCTTCTCTTGTTGCGGAGCACAGGCTCTAGGAGCACGGGCTCAGTAGTTGTGGTGCGCGGGCTCAGTAGTTGTGGCTCGTGGGCTCTAGAGCGCAGGCTCAGTAGTTGTGGCCCATGGGCTTAGTTGCTCCATGGCATGTGGGATCTTCCCAGACCAGGGCTCGAACCTGTGTCCCCTGCACTGGCAGGTGGATTCCTAACCACTGCGCCACCAGGGAAGTCCCTCTCTCTCTTTTCAACAGCTTCACCGAAATATAATTTACATGCCGTACAATTCATCAGAGAACACGGACAGCTCAGTTATTTTTAGTAAATTTATAGAGTTCTCCAGTCATTGCCACAACACATTTGGAAACGCTTCCGTCACCCCAGATTCCCGAGGCCCTTCTCCCATCCAGCCCTGGCAGCCACACCTGCTGCCTGTCTACAGATCTGCCTGCCTAGGAATCTCATATCGACAGAATCACACACGAGGTGGCTTTTTTCACGTAGCATCGTGTTTCGAGATCTGTTCCTTTGCACGGCCGTACATATTACTGTGCGTTTATCTGCTCGCCCGCTGATGGACAGCTGGCCTGCTTCCAGGCAGGGGCCATTGTGAGCAGCAGCTCGGCTTCTGGCTTGTTCCTGGCCTGGTGCTTCAGGTTGTGTGCCTGTGTGATGACCAAGGCGCTCCCTGGTCCCTGAACTGTACGGGGGGCAACAGTGTCCCCATCATTTCCTACTCTGGGGTCCAACCCCCAGGAGGCCTCCATGCACGTAATGGAACTCCAGGCATAGTTTTTCGTGACTTTTGACATTTTGAAATCTTTGGAGATTTGGATGTGAGATTAAGTAATGGGAAGGCTATAAAAGGATGGAACCTGGAAAGTGAATCTCAGACCTAAGGAATACATAAGACAGTGGATAACAAGCACCTAAAAATTGAGAGTAGGTGGACTGGAAAGCCAAGAACCAAACAGATCATAAATTCTGTTGGGTCTCACTTGCCTAGTGACCCGCTTTCTAGAATGATGTGTTCAGTCACTGTGACAAAAGTGCTGGGATGATGAAAGATGAGACAAAAGAGGAGGTGAACAGAATAGAGGGAAACTTGTGTTTCTTTTTCTCTGGTCTTGCTTTCTGGTGCAATAAAGGTGCTGCTAGGGCTTCCCTGGTGGCGCAGTGGTTGACAGTCCGCCTGCCGATGCAGGGGACACGGGTTCGTGCCCCGGTCCGGGAGGATCCCACGTCATGCGGAGCGGCTGGGCCCGTGAGCCATGGCCGCTGAGCCTGCGCGTCCGGAGCCTGTGCTCCGCTGCAGGAGGGGCCACAGCAGTGAGAGGCCCGCGTACGGGGGAAAAAAAAAAAAAAAAAAAGGTGCTGCTAATCTCTGCACTATGACTGCTAATCTGAGAGTTTTCCCCGCATCTCAATTCCTGAAAACAGGCAGAAATGAGGAAAAGGTGAAGGCTGCCAAAGGGAGTTCTGAGTGTCCTCAAGGAAGGAAAACACATTTGGGGGCTTTACAGATGTATGCTGAAAAGAGAACGGCCTCCAGGGGACGTGACCTCATTAATAAAAGAGAGGATGAGATTCAGAAAAAATGGTCTACAGGATTAAGTGCCACTCTGCTACTTTAAGTCTGTCTTGAACAACAATTAAAAAAAAAGATTTGAGAACAATTAAGGAGCAATAATTATCTGGTAAAAATCGGTATCTATAAAAAGCACTAAAGGGAACACCTGAAAAATGTGAGCACACACAAATCAGTGGGTCCCAGCGACATGCACTTGAGGGTGAGGGGAAATTAGCTTGAACGTGAAGATGTGCTGGATTCTCAGCAGAGCCATGAATTCCCAGAGAGGAAAATGGGAACAGGAAGTAGGAGAAAGAGCCAAAGCCATACAGGCTCCCCGTTTTAAAACAGAAATGATGAGAGGTGAGGTCATTCTGGAAAGTCCAAATTAAGTTTGTGGTAAAAGAATGGAAGCACAGATGAGGAGAGATTTTGGTAGTGCAGTTAATACCCAACAAGATCACGAAATCTGGGAGAGTGCCAGTGAGGGCTTCCAAGAAGAAATCACCAAAGACAAAACCAATTACTTTTTTAGGCCCCAACTTTAAGGAGTGAATAGATTGAAAGTGATTTCATTTCTGGGTTTCAGCCAACGACTTCTCTGCCAGTCTCAGGGGTAATTATTGTGCTTGGGAGAGCTATTCAGAGTGACCTGGCTCGGACTGCGACCAAACAGATGGGACGACCAGAAACAAAAAGGATGGACATATGGTGATGTATCTGTTGAGGAACAAGGAAGGCGCCTTGCAGATGCCTCCGGGATCGGGGGAGATCTCCTCTCCTGAGACCACATCTGCAGGGGCTGGAAGGGGCAGCCTGGAGGCAGAACAATGGATGGTAACCCGGCAGCTCCAGTGCTTTCTGGTATGGATTTGATAGGAAGCATGGCTCAAAAATCCAAGGTACCCTAAAATCTACAAGTTCACAAAATAATCACAAAGTGTAAAAATAATCTGATATAAATTCCATAAAAAAACCAAGACGAGGACTCACAAGCGCTTTTGCATAATCTAAGTTTGCAGAAAAAATGTAGGAATTCACTCCAAAGTCTAAAATTAAAAAAAGACACCCATTCCAAAGGTGATGCAAACGTCTCCAAAACGCATGAAGAGTGGTTTTAAAGATCGCAGCCTGCCGGTCCTCTATTCTCTGGCTGTGCTGAATGCGTTCAGATTCCTGTACATGTCCCTCTTTGTCAGCGTTGATCAGTGTGTAGATGGAAGGGGCCCCCATGACACGAGAGGATCCCTGGACGGCCATCAGACGCGATTCAGGTGCAGGCAGTGAGTGAGCGCCTGAGTGCAGGGTGCTGGGCGGAATGGCCTCTGCAGTGTGTCCTGGGAGCCCTTCCCGCGGGAGGCTGGCTCCACGCACAGAGAGGTCCCTTCCTGGCGGGGCTGACAGGGCTCCTCTTGGGAGCGCGTCCATGGGGTCTGTCCTCGGGCACCCTGGCTCCCCGGGCTGACGGTGTTTCCACGATGGGGGCCAATTCTCTTCCGAACCTGGTGTGGGGGGGGTGTCGGGGGGAGGTAATCCCATCACATAAATAATCGGGCTTTTTCTGGGAGGAAGCAGGAGGTGTCTCAGGTGCGTTTCCTGGTCTGCTTATCCTCGGGAATGGACAGTAGTGTGTTCCCAGATTGGCCATCCACTCGGCCAGGCCAGTTCTGCTGTTTCTTGAGAGCACAGAGGCTGTGGAAGGTCTCGGCAGGCCCGTGGCAGCCTTTCCTCCGGCCACCCCCGTCCGGCACAGAGGAGCCCATTACCCTGTTCATCACGCCCACCAAACTTTTCTGGCTGTTTGAGGCCACTGAAGGCAGGACCACAAAGTCAGAGACTGCCAGGCGGTGCGGGCACAGCCCCCGTAGGATCCTGCCGACCGCGGAAAAGCCACTTTGACTGCTTCCCCGTCGGATGGCAGAGACCAGGGGCGGTGTGGGAGCAGCTCTCCCGCTCAGCGAGGACAGACGCGTGGAGGTGCGGCCGCTCAGCACAGAGTCTCACCGCATCTCCCCACCACACCTTGGTGCGCAGGTGAGAGCCACTGCCCGGCCCATCGCCCGGCTGATGGGGCCTTTCAGACCCGGCATCCCCGCACCGGCCTGAGGAGTCTGGGTCAAACGGGTCGTTGGCCATTTCAATACAACGGCATAAATTTTAGACATTCTTTGGTGGCTCTGAAGCAGGTCTTAGAATGAGCTCTAAGGAAGCCACACAATTAACATAAATTTATTGTGTCAGGGCAGCTACAGATTGAGCCCAACAAAAGGAAGGATCTGAATTAAAGGGGAGAATATTATTCATTGCATTATTGGGTATTTCTTTAAGCAAGGCTGGAAATCTCAGAATTTTAACGAAAGTCAAGATCTAATTCCTTCAATTTAAAAAGTTTCTTTTTTTAATGTGACAGTTTATTTTATATAATATGACCCAAGAAATTCTCCCTACAGTGAAAAAATGGTCTCCTCTTAGACTTGCCATCAAGGAAGTAAAAACAATTGCGTGAGTCTATGACTATAGGTTTATAGTTTTGGGTTTTTGTTTTGACTGTGGCCACATGCAAACACCCGCCAGTTCGTCCAGATCACTCAGATCAGGGGATCCATTTTGGTTTCTGAATACGATTAATCCATTTCACTCCCTCCTGTATGGATGCTCCCCCTACTTCCGGCGGGGGCGGGGTGGTGGGTCAAGTTTAATTTACTGCCTGGGCTAAGCAGGAGTGTGGAGCAGTGGACGCGAAGGGGAAAGAAAGTCCCTCAGTGCTTCAGACAGACGCTCCCCCTTCTGCCCTAAGGTGCCAGAAACTAAGATGAAAGATCTTGTTTGAAAAAAAGTCACATAAATCGAACACGGCTAACCCCTTTCGAGGGTATTTTTTTTTAAAACAAGTTTTTGTGTTAAACTACTTTGTTTAAAAGCCACGTTGATCTCTGTTTAAATGTTTTCTTAAAGGTCCAGCTGAGACTTCAGTAGCTGAAGACAGCAGTTTGTCGCAGGTCCGTCAAGCCCAAAGTCCAGTCCTACCGGTGAGAGCTCAGCGAGCAGCACGGCTCGTTGAATGCGCTGATTTACGGAAGGGACGCAGAGAGAGGGTCTCAGAGAGGACGGGTCTGCGGATGCCCGAGGGACAGACACACCTCCTGGAGGAAAAGGGGTTTTCTTGCTGGCCGTCCTCCCCTCCTGGACTGGCGGCCCCGGACGGGAGGCAGAGACACCGAGATGGAGGACCCAGGGCTGTGACGGGACAGCCACCAGCTGAGGGCGAGGCCTCCCCCTAAGGGCACTACGGTGACAAGCTACACGGGGGACGAGGGGGCAGAGACATACAGGTTAGCTCCGATTCTTAAAATATTCAGTGTTGGCTAGGCGCCTCGTTTAAAGAGTGCTTAGCAGTGTCGGACAAAGCTTGTGTTTAGCTATTTTAACAGAGACTCATTTTAGTAAAAACAAAAATTAGACCCGAGAGAAAAAAAATACAATCTTTGCCTCTCCTGGCCGTGGAAACACAGGCGCTCGACGGCAGGGCCTCCCCAGCTGGCTGTGGGTGGATGGCACTCCCCTTACCTGTGACGCCCTCCTGGTTGTAGCAGGTCTTGTGCATCTTCCCCATGAAGAGCTCCAGCCCGATGATGGCGTAGATGATAATAACAAAGAGCACAAGCAGGGCGATGTGCAGCAGGGGTACCATGGCCTTGATGATGGAGTTTAGAACCACCTGGAGACCTGCAACGGCAAAGCTGACTCTGTGCACCCACCGCTGCTTGGAGCTCACACCGTCTGCTCAGCCTCTCCCCGCCGATGGGTCTTGCACCCCAGTTTCAGGTAAGGAAACCGAGGCGCCAGGTTACACGGTCAAAGTGACACCCCAGGGGAGCTGGATCCAGGTGGGCCTGACCCCAAACCTCCCTGGGAGCCACCTCCAGACGGAAGGACAGGCAGATGCTGTCCTTCTAAGGGCATTTCAGTTGGGGAAGAGAGAAACAGTCCTAGAGACGGATGGCGGTGATGTTGGCTTCGTGCCTCTGAACTGTGCACTTAAAAGTGGTTAAACGGGACATTTTGATTTGCATGTATTACCACAATAAATTGTTTTTCAAGTACCCAGATCCCTTCAGGGAAAAAAAAAGAGTAAATAAAAAACATTCTTTCGCAGCGGGTCTTGTCTGCACGCCCCAAGGGTCTGCAGACTTACACCCTCGTCGTGTGGGGAGAAGGGCCCCTCAGTTATAAGCTGAACCATAAATACCAGCCCAGAATGTCCCTTGTTTAAACGAGATGTTGCACACGGTCATTGTAAATGGTGGTTACGCTCCAGCCACCAGGTCTACCCCAGGCCCCAGAAAGCCGTCCGTCAACGGGTGGGCGCTGTCTCCATGCCCCAGGAGGGAAGTGGGGGAGGGTCGGGCTCCCCTCCCCACAGCGGGGGGCTGCCTTAGACACAGCACAGCGGGACCTCCTCCTCTGACTCATCCCCCGCGGGCCACCTTTTGTGTCTCTCACTCGCCTACCAGCCACGGACACCCTTCCACCTCTCCCGCACTGGGGACGTCACCCCTGCTCACCCACCGCCCTCGGCGCTGGTGAGTGAAGGCTGGGCACCCTGTCCCCAGGCCCCGAGGAGGTCCCCGGGCCTTTGTGACCTGGAGGAGTGGGGTTCACAAGTCTAATTCGGAGAACTTGCCCCAGCCATAAAGCTGAGCCGGAGAGAGGAAGCCAAATAAGAGAAATGCTAGAATAATTTCACCTGTGAATTAATGTGAGGGCTGTGCCACCTCCCAGTAGAACAAGATGCTTTCAGATCCAAATGACTCCGTGAATTAGCAGGTTGTACACACATTTGGTGAAGGGTGTGGAGCCATGGAGGAAGCTGACAACGGAGCCGCACAGTGACTTTTCAGGTGTCTGCTGGGGGGAGTGCCCCAAGTGCTGCTCACGGGAGGAGACGGTGGTCCCCGGATCCGGCTGCCCAGACCACAAGGGGAACGCGACCAGGCCTTCAGTGCCACGTGGCAGAGAATGGGGGGGCACGGGATGGGGAGACCTCCTCCTGCCCTACAAGGCCCTGGGCGTGGGTCCACCCAGTCCCCCGGCCCTCGCTCTCTGGACTCCTGGTCAAACAGCGTTTCTTTTAGACTCAAACGTGCCATCCTTCGTCGCGGGGCCACCGTCAGCGCTGTTCCCTGGGCCTGGAGCGCTTTTCCGTAATTCCCTCCCACGTTCCCTTCTGCTCTCAGCCCAGACATCCACCCTCTTCCCCAAGCTCCCAGAGCAGAGACGTCTCCTTTCTTACATGTCTTCTTAGAATCAGCTCCTTTGCTTTGGAGCGTGAGTCTCCCTTTGGAATTACATGTTCATTAAGTGGCTTTCAAACATTTATACCCGTCTCCCACGTCAGGCTGAGTTTTGTGAACGCGGGGACTGTGGGCTCTTCTGGCTGTTTTATCACTGAGGCAGCTCTGCAAACAGACAGGCGAGTTTCCCCGGCCTGCAGCCCGGGCTGCAGAGAGGCCCAGAGGAAGTCGAAGCAGCCCGCGCTTCTGTCCACCGCTGTGGGCCGTCAGAGCTGCCGACGGACGCTCTGCTCCCTGCCGCCCAGGACACGCTGCAGAGGCCATTCCGCCCAGCCTGGGGTTGGTGGCCTCACTGCGCCCCTGAGCACCAAGACCAGACCTGGGCCCCCAGGCTCCACCCTCCCACTGTTACCAAGTCCTGCCAATTTGCTTGTGAAGTGTTCTACACAAGTATAAATACCGTTTACTATGTAAATAATACATGCTCATTACACAGGAGAAATGCTTATTATAGAGAAATTAGAAAACACAAGGAAGCAGGAACGAAAAGAACTCGTCCGTCGTCCCACCGCCCAGAGGGGACCGCTGTTAGCCTCTTGGGGTATCTTTTGGAAACTTTGGCCCCTGGGGTCGGCTACTCGGTTAGCTGGTCTCCCTGCCGTCTGGTGTTCATGCTGCTGTTGGGATGCTCAAGCAGAGAGTGTCATGTCCCTGATGCAAGTCCTCCTCCGATGCCCTGTCACCCGCCTCCTCATCCAGCCTGATGGCCCCTGACTCTGGCTCACACCTCACTCTCCGGCCACAACCGAGCCCCGAGCTTCTTTGGCCACAGGCCTCCCCGCGTCAGCACAGGCTGTTCCCCCAGCGGACGCTGTTCCCTGCCTGACGCACAGCCCCGGCCTCACGTCCTCTCGTCTGTGCTCCGTGGCACACGGCAGGGATTCCGCGTGCAGGCTGCCTTCAGGAAACCACTCCATTCAAGGATCTTCAGGAGACACTGAGGTGTGTCATCGGGAAAAGACAGACTCGTGGAGTAGGAAGGGCACAGGCACGGAGGGGGCTGTCGATGACCTTCACAGAGGAGCTGCCAGGATTCAGCACAACTATGGGGGTGGAGCCAGGAGCAGCCAGGAAGATTCAGGTTCAACACAAAGACTGTCCACGAAACAGACCTAAGGTGGAGCAGGGTGCTCCAAGAGGTAGTGAGCTCCCCATCCTCAGAGGGATGAGAGCAGTGACTGAATAAGCTCTTGGAGGAGGAGCCTTGGTGGGGATTCAGCCAGCGGGTGAAGGATAACCTCGGGGCACCGAAGCCCCCAGCCCTCATCGACGTGCAATGAAGACTTATTGGGGGCAGGTGGATGACCCCAACTCCCTCGGCACAACCTGGGGAAGTAGGTACTGTCATTAACTGTATTTACAGACGAGAAGCACGAGTTCTAGAGAGGTTAAGTGGCCTGCCCATGGCGTCACAGCTGCTGGCAGGGGTGGGCACGGGGCTTGGTGCCATGTGGCCTGACTCCAAGCCCGGGGCTGCACGACTGGGCTAAACGCCTCCCGTGGGTCCTGGCCCGGGGTTCTCGGCCTCCACGATCCGCATCTGTGAAGCAGTGGCACGTGATCACGACATCTGCCGGGCAGGCGGGGGGCTCATCCTGCTGCCAGGGGGCGCCCCGTGGCCTCCGAGGCCCTGCCCGCCATCTTCACCGCCGGCCCGGGTCGGCACCCCAGAGCCCCCCCTCCAGCCTCCCGCACGCAACTGGTTCTCAAGGCCTGCGTCTCAACAGCTTCTCCTCGGGCGGGCTCACAGCTGTCCCTGAAACAGCTCCTTCTGTTCCCGTTCTACTCAGAAAACACAGCGACTTCTCTGCACCCAAGGGCTCTCCTCTGATGGGCCCGTGACGGGGTCCCCGCGGGAGCCCTGGGTCCAGGCCAGCCTGGCAGAGCAGCTGTGGGAAGGTGCCCCGTGGACGCGAGATCACTAAGGGCCACACCCACGGTGAGTCTGTGTTCCGGGCCCTAAATCAGGACGTGAGACCAGACAAACACATGCGGACTTACGGGGACAACAGGACAGGGTATTTCATGTGAGAACAACACTGGAAGAGGTCGTCCTGGAAATCCCGTCTCTCGTTTGCAGTTTGTGCAGGTGAACTCCTCTTAGGGGATGAAACACCCTCCTGCCCAGGAAGCCCGGCTGCCAGGTCTTCCAGGGAGAGGGGGCTCTGGGGAGCGGCTTCACTAGATGCTGGGATTAGGGAAGGACGGAGAAAAAGCTGAGCTGGCACGCACAGCCTTTCCTCTCCTCCCTCCACATTGCTGTAAGGCCTGGACCACTGTCTGTACTCCTGCTGTGCTGAACTTGAGAATTCCAAGTTAGGAAAGACTTAGAGGGTCTGTGTACGTAAATCATGGTGTTTTCCCTTAGAAGATCGAGAGGGACCATCAATTATGGAAAGCAGGCCTGCCATCTTCCTTCAACAGTGCTGAGATTGGCCTGGAAGCGTTGGCTACAGGTGGTGCTGGCCCATGATGGATGCATGGCTGAGGGCAGAGCAGGCTCTTCTGTTGCATCAAGGCGCATCTCGCCCAGCCCTGCTCTGGTGATGGGTTGTTCCGCCCGGGCCCCAGGGGTAGAACCAAGAAGGAGGGTGGCAATGACTCGATGAGCAGGACCCCGAGAAAAGAGGACAGTGAGACTCGGGGGGCTGAACGGTGCGTGCAGGTGTGTCTGAGGCAGAGCCGGGCTTGCATTCAACTTCCGAGTCACCTGGTGTAAAGGGGGAGGGTGACCCCAAATCAGGGGTCTTTTCAGACGTTGTTTGATTTCATTGTTCAGATTCCGCGTGGACCTAGAGCTTCTTGGCGGGTGGCTACGAAGGCACATTTCACGTCCCAATTATTCGGACTCCACGGCTCCAGCCAAGTGGTAGGAAAGCATTGAGAAATGAGCCAGGAGGCCTGATCACAGCTCCACAAGGGAGTGATGCTGAGAATCACTGAAGACGGGTGAGTCTGGGCTCGGCAGGATGGTGGTGGGTACAAGCTTCTCACCGATGGGGGCTGAGTCGGCCAGAACAGGAGGACGACGCTGGGGCCACCGGCCTCGATGCGTGCTTTCTCACTGACACACAGTCAACGGTTGAGCTACGTTCCGCGGGCCACCTGCTCCCCGGGGGTCACGGGCTCCTTCTTGTAAGGGAGCGCCAAACATGAATCCAAGAACCTCACAGTCGGTACAGAATCTCAAGCCACTTGAGTGCTTTCGAGGAAGAGACAGGGTGTCCTGAAGGCCCCCCCGGGCGGCTGGAGGGCGGGGGAAGGTGTTCTCGGGGCAGTGACACGTGAGCCGGAGGCCGAGTACGAGGTGATGAGGACCTGGCCGGGTGGGCAGCGGGTGGGTCCAGCAGGGGGGCTTGTGCCTCCCCACGGAGAAGGCCGTCTGCCCGACTGAGCAGGGACGCCTGGCCCCCCACCGTCTGTCTGCCTCATGCTTCCCTGGGCTTTGTTCTGCCTCTTAGAAGAAACACCTGGAAGATCTGGGAACCCAGTTGACCGCTTCTGTGTGAATTGTGAGGAAGCCGACGCCCCCTTCAGAAAAAACGACTCGGGCAGCACAGAGGAAGGCGCTCCGGACCATGGCCGTCCTCGAGTGTAAGGTGGAGGTGGAGCCCCTCCTGCACCGTCAAGAGAGGAGCCGCGGGACCCAAATGAGGAGGGGCCTGGGGTCGAGGAGGATGCCGCGGACCCAAGAAGCCCGGATGGACGGGAAGTCCCTGCAACCTCACACCCGGAAAAGCTCTTCCAAGACGGGATGACCCCGGGCCAGACGCAGCAGCGCTTTCCCACGGAGCTGCAGCCCCAGCGGCCCCTCTGCTCTCGGTGGGGGGCCCAGCGCCCCTGCTGCCCTGGGAGGCCTCAGCCACTCCTAGACAGTCATGGGGCTGTCGCCGGAGCCGGGTCACATCCCTCTTTGTCAGGTGCAGTCGGTAGAGCCCCGGATACAGAAAGCACTCCCGCTCGCGGGTACACGGACTACAGCTCTCTTTACCAAGGTCTGACTCGGCTTTTTCCCGGACACGGTATCGGCGTCGCTGCAGAGCGCGAGGCAGGGCCGCGCCTGCCCCGAAGGGAAGCCCTCGTCTCTCCTTCCAGCAGCAGGAAACGCCCCCCACAGAGTCCTGCCACCACGTGCCCAGCGGGGCAGCTCAATGGCAACCTTCCCCCCGGATGGCGGGCCGTCGTCACCACGCGGACGGGCCGAGCTTGCAGCCTCAGAGGTGCTCATGGTCACTCGCTGGCCGACCCACGCCTCTGTGGCTGACATCACTGTCCTCGACAGGCTCAACGCCACCGATTCCTCCCTTCTTTCCAAAACTCCCTCCTCCTTGTCTCTGTGACACTGTACAATTCCAGCTCTGCTCACTCCACGGCTGGTTTTCTGTCTCCCGCCTTCCCTCCCTCCCTCTGGACCTCTTTTACTCTGGGGAATATTACAAAGCCGTAAAGTATGCAGTCCCTGCCCAGGAGGGGCATCAGCTAGCAGGGAGGCAAACGTGGAGACAGCTAATTGCAGAAGTGGCGGACAGTGGGCCTCAGAATGAAGCCCAAACAGCCGTGGATGCACAGAGGATGCACAGAGGCGGCCTTGGCCTGGGAGAACAGCAGACGGTTCCCCGAGGAGGGGGCGTGTAAGCCATCAGGCGTGAAGCTTCTCTCTGCCCCTTTCCAGTTTGTCTTCTAACCTCGGTGTCTCTCTCTCTCTCAACTCTTTCTCTCTAAATTCTCTCTCTCCGGAAATCCATTCACTTCACTCTCTCCTAAAGACTCAAGTCACCACCATTAGGTGAGTATGAATTCGCAACTACACTCCCTTTTGCTCTGTCTTTCGAATTCAAGCCTTGTTTCTCCACAGGCTTACTGGACCTTCCACCGGCTTGTCCTCCCAGCTCGTCACACTCCAGAAACACAGCCCTGAACTCACAGCCTCCCCCTAAAACCGCTCCCCGCAAGGCCCCACACTTGGCAGTCGCCTGGCTTACTTCCTCAGCAAACGCAGACAGTGCTTCATCCACGGTGCCCGTCGTATCTGCCCTCCCAGTGCAGCCACTGCTGTCCTCACTGTCTCCCTCCTGGACTGGTGACCGGGCTTTCTGGTGCCAGTTCCCACCCACCCCAACGCATTCTGCAGCCCTGGCCCATTGCTCACCCTAAGATGGCCCTGCTCGGAAACCTGCAGTTGTTTCATCATAAAAGGCAGGCTTCAAACCCCCTTCTGCTCGAGCTGAACACAGTAGGTGCTCAAAACTTGTTTGCAGAAAGAATGAAAACAGGTTACAAGCAGCAGGACAGTGGGTTCCAGCAGGAAACAGGTAGTTCCCAGGAGCGGGAAGGAGAGCAGTCTGCCGGGGGCGGGGCTTGAGGGGAGCCGGCCGGATGGCCTGCAGGGAGGGTCTGGGGACGTGAAAACCCTGTCATTGACTGAACCCAACTGGAAGGCAGAGAGGAGGCAGCCTTTGATGTAGCCCGGTGGTCAGCCCCGCAGGCCAGAGAGCAGAGTGGAGAAGGTGGAGAGGGGCTGTGACAGCAAATGGACAATGTGGGGCAGACAGGACGGTGAGCACAGAGCGGTCGGCTTTCTATGTGCACCATCATCGCTCTAGTAAACCAGGAGCTTCTGAGTTCTGTGAGCCAAGTCCTCTCTTAGGGAGGGTGATCAGATAAACGTCCTCTGACTCTAACTCACTAGCCACCTCTGGGACCTCATCTTCCACGGTCATGCCTGACTGGAGTCGAGAAATACATGTTGTATCAGTATGTGTGGTTGTGACTCTCATCATCATCACAGTCTTCATCGTCAAAAACAGCAACATCGTCATCACCATTAGCATCATCATCTTCCTCATCACCACCATCATCATCACCAGCATCACTAACATCATCATCTTTAATATCATCATCACTGCCATCACCACCATCATCACCACCACCGTCATCACCGTCATCATCACCAGCATCACTAACATCATCACCATCACCATCATCAGCGTCCTCATCATCACCATGAACATCAGGTTGAGATGACCAGTTTGTACTGGCTAGATACTGGAGGCATGATGAAACTCACAGATCACGTTTTGTAGCTTCATTTGGCTAAGGAAGCAATGGACACTTTTAATGGCCTCACGGTATTGATGGCTTTCAAGAGAAAATAGGTTTAGAACTAGGAAGGCAGTAGTTTTCTCTTGGGTCAAGGAGTAAGTTCGTCACATGGAGGTTCAAGGGTGCCTGATGTAGGGATAAGAGCTCTGGCCTGGACGGCTCCTACAGTCTCAAGCTTCGTTATTTTTTTGCCTGTTCTTATTAAGATGTCCTTATTCATTAGAGCTTTTCATTTATTTTTAATTTAACCTTTCCATTTTAATAAATTTCTGCATCCCACAAGTGGTTTGGTGAGCACTAAAGGAGGGTTTTGGCCTGGGAAGGGGATGGTGGATACCCTGCTGCCTAATAAATGACCAACTATAAGAGTAATTTAAATACCAACCTTCATGTTGAATTAATTGTTTGTATTAGCAATAGGAGTTGGAAAGAACTCAAAGGAAAAATATTAAAAAATTCTGATCCAAAGTGAACAAGAGTGAAGGCAACACCAGCTCCCATTTCCTGAGGACCCGGCATAAGCTGGGCACCGGGCGAAGTGCTCTACACATCATTTCATTGAATTCTCCAGCTATCTTGATAAAGATAAACGGGCCGAGGCTTGGGTAAGACTGATGACTTGTCCAGGAGCTGGAGTTAGAAACCAAGCCAAATGACCCCTAAGCCCTCCCACCCTCAGCCACCGTCCCAGCAGAAACGGCAAATGCGCCGCAGACTCTCTGACCCTGCACCAGGCAGATGCCGGTACTGATCACGGCCTCTTCCCTCTGGCCCCGGATGGGGCCTCCCAGTCCTTCTCAAAAGTAAGTCTCTCACAGCAACTCTGATCCATGGGAAGTGACTGGATCATGATCTGCCACCCTGTGTATGCTGCCTCCCTGGCTGGTGACAAACTGTCTCTTTCTGCTACAGGAAAACTAGGGTGCAGGCTTCTTTTGGCACCTGCCAATGAGGTAGATGCCTGGGTCTGCACTTTTTCTTCTGTCTTAGACATTTTGGGGAAAACAATTGTAAAATATACATCCAGAAAAGTGTAAAAAATAAAGGTGTTACGGTGCATGATTTATCACAAAACAAAGCCATGTATCCATCACTCAGATCAAGAAATAGAACATCACCCGCTCTACGAAGCCCCACTCATGCCCCTCCAGGTACTGCCTCCTCCTACAGCAAGTTAACCACTGTATTATACTTCAATAAAAGTTAAACTGTAATTCACCACATCAGTAATCAAAATCCCGAGTCTATCAATAGATGTAGAAAAAACCCATTTCATAAATTCAGCCTTTATTCCCCAATGTTGTACATTCTTTTCTGTACTTTCCATTCCTTTGATTCTCTGTGCTTTATTCTCAATATTCCCCCTGACTTTGCCACAGCTCAATAATTCGGTTTTCAGCTGTGCAAAATCTTTCAATCAATTCACTGCATTTTTTTTCTTTTCAGCCGTGGGACTTGTGGAATCTCAGTTCCCAGCCAGGGCCTGAACCTGGGCCACGGAAATGAGAGCCTGGAATCCTATCCACTGGGCTGCCAGGGAATTCCCAATTCACACTGCATTTTCATATTTGTAGTGTATTCTTCATTTCTAAAATCTACATTTGGTTGTTTTCCACATCTTCTGGCTCTCTGGAAAATTGTCGACCTTGTCTTTGATTTCTTTGAATATAGTATAAATATGGTTATTTCCAAGTCTATGTCTGATAATTCCAATATCTAGATTCCCTGTGGGTCTATTTCTATTGTCTATAGTTTCTGCTTCTTTTCATTCATGCTGTCTTGTCTCTTTGTGTACCTAGTTATTTTGTATTGTGGGTTAGGCCCTATTTTTGCAAAATTGTCTTTCAAAATAATTGGAGAACTTGATGATGTTACCTTTCTCCAGAGAGGATTCATATTTGTTTTTGTTAGGCATCTTTTCTAAGTTTTAGAAAAGAGAAGATTTAGAATATGTTGCCCAGTGATTTCTAATTGTCCTCAGCAGGACAGTTAATCCAAATTACCTCACCTGCCATTTTCAGAAAGCAAAAGGGACCTGTGCTTCCTAAGGAAGGAACTCCCTAGGGAAGTCCCCTCATTACATGTGTTCCTACTGTCCCACCCAGAACGAGGTCACTGGGTCTTTGAATATATGGACATCTTATAAAGGGCTGGGAAATCTCTGCCAGTCAAATTCTCTTAGTGTCAGACCCTGGACAGGACTTCTTGGAGTGAAGTTCCTGGGGACTCACTGTGTGCAGAGTGATGTGCCTGATAATAGGATTAAACAGGAGGGAGTCATGGTTTGGTTATGGCTGCTGCTGAGTCTCACACCTCTCAGAAAGGTGTAGAAGGGGCGGCTTTTAGGAAGGTTGGAAAGTGTCTCCAAGATTTTGGTGGCAAATGAGATATACTCACTCTGAGTTATCAGGTTGGATGAGTCCCTAAGACAGCCCTGATGATAGCTCTTTCACTCTTTTCCAGACAAATACCAGTATACCAGGCAACTCACAGCTTCCTCTTCCTGGCTGCCCTTGAGATGGAGTTTAACAAAGAACCAAGCTTGTTTATTGCTGACAACTTATGGTGATGCTACAGCATGAATTAACCTTTCTATGCATGTTCTTAGGATTCCAGACTGACTTTATTTCCAATTTGGCTCATATCACTAAGGGATCAATAGGGACCTTGGCACAGGTCAAATTTTCTATTAGGGAAAATCTCCAAACGTATGCTTAGTGTTTTAAAGAGATTTCAGATTTACTGGAAAAAATGCCAGGCTATTTCCTCTCCTCCACTAATAGCTGTGTGACCTTGGCAGTCACGTCACCTTCTTGCGTCTAGGTTTCAACATCTTGAAAATGAGGGCGTTGGATGAGTAAAGCTCTCGCTCTGGCTCTAAAATTTTCTGGGTTGTTATTTTCTGAATATCTTAAGAGGGATTCTAGTACCTTTCCTTCCGCCAACTACTACTGTCCCTTCTCCACAATAAGTCCTCGATAAACGTGTGACAAGTGAATTAATATGTAACTTGTAGAATATAATGTAGCATTATACTACTTCAGAAATAATATCATGTATAACTTATGTAACTTACACCTGCTAACATACTAGTCATTCATTTTGTGATTTAGAAGTCAAGTACACTTCCATTTCCAAAAGGAGGAATTGGTATCAGATGAGCTCTTTCACCATAAACATTAAAAAACTGGACAAAAATATTAGCGGCAGCTGTCCTCCAAAACTGTACATAAAGTAGCTCAGGCCTGTGATCCCTGAGAGAACTGAACCTCAGAGGTGAACACAATAATCACCCTGGTTCTCTGCAAACGGTGTCCTGACTGCAGCGCAAAGAGCAGACAGACCACTCCAGTCCCACTGGTCTGAGAATCTGGGCATCTGGCATGGCTGGGCTGGGACAGCTAGGTATACGGGGCCCCAGAAGTTTGTGTAGGGGTCCCCTGTGTGTCCACGGCCATACCAGAGTGGAGGGATCGAGTTAACATCTCGTTAAGACCCTAGACGACCGATATGCCAGAAAGGGTACGTCTTAGGAGCCAGGACCTTACCCTGGAGTAAGATGCCTTCTAGACCCATCCTGACAGGATGACACTGAGCTCTGACAAGATCTGAAAGGGAAACGAGCTGGGAGGTGAGGGGCCTGGGCTTTTGATCAATCTTCACCAGCAAGTGTAGAACCACAAGTTCATGGCGGGGCAGCAGGTAACTGAACTGCCTGCGGAAGAGTCAACCCTTCGATCGAGGAAGGTGAATGAATCCAGGTCTCTACAGCATATGACTCATGATCCCAGTATTCAGAACAAACCACCAGATACATAAAGAAACAGGAAAATGTGACACATAACCAAGAATAAACAGTCAAAAGGGACTGAAAATGAGATTGCTCAGACGTTGGACTTAGCAGAAAAGGATTTTAAAACAGCTTAAAGAATGTGTAAAGAGTTAAAGGAAAATATATTAAAAGAATGAAAGGAGTATATGGTCTTAAAGAGAGAACAGATAGGGAATTCCACAGATAGATGGAAACTATAAAAAGGAGCCAAATGGCGATTCTATGACTGAAAGGTAACTGAAATGAAAAAGTCACTGAATAGGTTTGATGAAGATGGAGGTGGCAGAGGAAAAAGTAATGAATTGCAAGAATAATTGATAGACACTAATCTGTGGACACAGAGAAAAAAAGACTGAAGAAAACTGAACAAAGCCTTGGGGACCAATGAGATAACAGAAAATGGCCAAACATAAGTGTAATTGGGGTCCCAGACAGAGAAGTGTGAGACTGGAGTTGGAAAAATATATTTGAAGAAATAATGGCCAGAAACTTCCCAAACTTGATGACGATCTCCAATTTGTGGATGAATCTGAGCAGCTCAGAAAACTCTAAGCGGGACAAATATACAACAAGGCACATAACAGTCAAGTGCTGAAAACCAAACATAGAAAATCTAGAAACAGTCAAGAAAAAAGAAGCATATATACAGGGAACCATGATGAGAATACCGGTGACTTCTCATCGGAGACAATGGAGGCCAAGAGAAAGTGGAAAAACCTCTCTAATATTCTGAAAAAAAAAAAAAAAATCTCAGCCAAGAATTCTATATCCAGCAAAAATATTCTTCAAGGAGAGGATAAAGATATTTTCAGATAATGAAAGCTGAGATAATTCAGCAGCAGCAGGCCTGTGCTATAGAAATGCCAGGGGATATCCTTCAGGGTGATGGGAAATGACACCAGAAGGAAACTCAGATCTACAGAAAGGATTAGACAGTGCCAGAAATGGTAAATAAGTAGGCAAGCATAAAAGGCTATGTTTTACTTTTTCTCATAATTTTACTTAAGAGACAATTGACTGTTTAAAGCAAGAAATGTTAACAGAATGGGGTGTATAAGAGTTGTATAAGTGGAGGATGTGTAAGGCTCACACAGGGTAGAGGGTCCAGTTAAATTATACTAGTGTAAGGCTCTTTTGTGACGGTACACTTAAAATGTGTGAGTTTTAGTGAATATAAATTATGCTTTAATAAAGTGGATTTAAAAAAATCAAGCGTGGAAGTTCCCCTTCCTCTAATCAGCCCAACTTGGAGCCTGAGGTGGGCAGACAAGGAGTTGGACCCAGACATATCAGTAGCTAAAATTTGCTGAATGCATCTTACCCACTGGCCATGGTTCTAAATAAATGCTCTGCAAGCACTTACGTATTTAATCCTCACACCACCACCACAAGGTGAGGGCAATTTTAACCCCCATTTTAGATCAGGACGCTGAGGCACACAGCTAACAGGTGGTGGCTCTGGGGATTTGAAACTAAGGAGTGGGACCTCACTGTTGGCGTCCTCGGCCACTCACTGTCACAAGCCAGCGGGAGGGGTCGGACCAAGCGTCACAGGCGGCTGGGGCTCGTGTCCTGCGTATCAATCACTTCATGGGACACTGACCTCACTGTGTCTTCACTTCCTCTCCCCTCATTTTTCTTTCCAGTGTTTATAAAGCATGGGTCACGTGTAAGCCTAAGTGGCCTTTATTATGACCATTATTTTAAATTAGGTGACAGTCACCGTGCTGTTGGTTGTAATTGCAGGTTTGGGATTTCCAGGGAAGGGCCAGACTCTAAGGAGAATCAACAATGGGGCTTCCTGAGTTTAAGAAGCTCTGTCTCCTGTGGGACCCCCACCACTGGCCACAGTCCTGGGCACAAGGTCAGTGCTTGGGAAAGAGCCCCCTCTGGACTGATTGCTGGGAGCTGCCGAGGGTCACACCCTGCCCGAGACTCGGGCTAGAATTAGTGATTCCAAAGGAGTTCTCAGCTTACTGCTGTTCTCTGTCATTGAAGCACAGAATGATACTGCTCAGAAGAACTTAAGGGCTGAGAGAGTTTAACTCTCTCCTTTCCCAGATGCGAAAACTGAGGGCTGGAGGTTAAAAGGTAGGTCACATGTCTGGCCAGACTCAGATCCCTGGTGTCCTCACTGCAGGCCCAGAAAACCTCCCACTTCACCACGAGGCCTGCAGGGGCAAAAGGACCACGTCTCATCAGCCCCTATGGCCAGGGTCCAGGGAACATCGAAATATAAATAAACCAACACCTGAAGTATCGCCTGTCTCTGGTCTCGAGAGCCAGGCAGGCACCTGCTGTCAAGCTGTGTCTCCTCCAATGACAGAGGCCTGTGTCCTACAGGGGGTGTCCCTGCCCTGGAAAACAGCCTGAGCCCATCTCCCTTCACGGCTCGGGGAGAAGCACTCGGGGCCATACCTGCCTGTCTGTAAATTAGGGCTCCTGTCCCCGCTTTCCTGGACCACTGGGCCGTTTAACCCGCCAATAAAGCTCTTGGAGCTGAGAGCCTGGCACAGATGTCCCAAATTGCCGTTAGCTGGTGGTAACCCTGACATTTATCACCGCCTACGTTTTGTTCTCAAATCAAAAGGGGACATTTTCCTCCTGGGGGAGTCTGTGCACCTCAGTAAACAGGAGAAGTTTCTTGCTCAGTATGATTTTTTAGCTGCTGCAGGTAGAGCACAAACAATGGGGTCTCTCCTGGTTTAGTCACGTGCTGTCACTAACACTCAACAACTTCCCCATCAAACTCCATGGCAGCAGGACTGGAGCTTTTGGAACGTGCTCCCTGTTTAAACGAACTTGCTGTGCTGTGTTTCTTTTCTTAGGACCGTTCACTGTGGCTCATCACCATCCAGAAAAGCCTCTCGTCAAGGGGTGGGTTTACAAGAGCCCTTGTTGCTAGAAGCTCATGGGGCTTTACAGGTGAAGTCTCCCCCCTTTCCATGGAACACCTGTCATTCATCCCACTTGGTAGGTAGAGAAACTGTGGCAAAGTACAGAGCAGGGAGCACAAAGGTCGGCGGCAGAGCCGGGACTGTGACTGTTCCCTCCCACCGCCTGCACCACCCCCCCCCGCCCCCCCGGAGCCTGGGCTGGATGGGAGGAGGGGCTATGGCTGTGGCTCAGGAATCCCGAGGGGGAGGGGCGAGCGTGGATTCCTAGCTGCCCGGATGCACGTGAGGGGTGCTGGGGCCCGGGCGGGGTGTGTGGTACCCCATCCTGAATTCTGCCCTGCTCCCGAGGGGCAGGCTGGCCCCGGGGAGCCGACTTCAGACCCTCTTCCCGCAGATGCCAACCTGTCTGGAATGTTAAGAGGCCAGGCTATGCACAGCGTCCCAGAGGGCTCTGTGGGCTGCGGGGCTGGGAGGTGGGGGGCACCCACACCCCCGGCTTTGCGTCCCCCTCCGGGCGGCTGGGAGTCATGTGTGCGAGGGGGCTCTGCAAGCTCCGAGACCACCAAGCAAGGGTCCATCATGACCGCCATCACCGTCTTACAGACAGGGCAGGGTCCTGGCTGCCAGGCGGCTGTGTGACGGCGAGGAAGCCACTCAGCTCGTCTAAGGCAGCGTCCCCATCTGCAGGGTGGACACTTGGTTGGACCGGATGCCTGAAGTCCCTTCCCACTCAGACACCCTGACTAGGAATCGCACCGTGAGATGATGGAAGGAATAAGGTTTTATCACTTCCTCTTTCTGTGAAAGAAGTGGTGGAGGAAGGTTCCTGAACGGGGTGGGCAGTGGCGGGCAGCCTCGGCCCATGAGAAGCAGGGGGAGGGATGGACCTGCGGGTGGCCCTTCTGCACATGCCCCGTCCTGGTTAAGTGTCCCTCATTTTGGATAAGGCTCCATGACGTCGAAGACCCCTTTAGGACAAAAGGGGTGAAAAGGCAGAGGAAGCAAAGTAGAAAGTGAGGGGGAAGAGGACCAAGTCCAAGGAGATGGGGGAGGAGGAGGGGTGGAAGGGGAGGCAGGACGGCCTGGCACCGCGCGGGTACTGGCGGGCGGAGGGTGAGACCGTGGGGCAGGAAGGAGATCTGGGGGCTCCGCAGCCCAGGCCCTCCTGGTTGCAGGCGGAACAGAGGTGCAGAGGGGGGACAGGCCTGTCCAGGGGCAGCGGGCTGGGCAGGGCTGAAGGTGGGCTGCAGTCCAATGGGCTGTGCACCTCTGGCTTGTGCACCAGCCCCGCCTGCGTCACATGGGCTCTTGACGGGGTTAAGATGACCATGAACCAGGAGGATGGGGAGCTGGTGACACAGTAGCAGGAAAAGCGGCAGGTGGGCAGGAAGCAAGGTGGATTCGAGCCTCTGCTCTGAACAGGGCTCTTCCCTGGGACTCGGTTTCCAAAATCTGTACATTTCAGGGTTGAGTCATTTGATTTGCAAGTATCAGCTCCGGATGGACTTTCCCTTGTCAGCTCTGGAATGGTGAGGTGTCCTCCGATAGGAGCTGCCTGCCGGGACCATCTCTGGTGCCAGGGCCCTGCTCTGCTGCAGGCCCCACTACCGGGCACGGGACACTGTCCCCGAGCAGGATTGCAAATCCCGGTGGCCCAACTTCCCAATGAGCACATATCAGGCAGGACAGCAGGACTGCTTCTGAACCATCAAAGTGTGGAAACCCTTAGGAAAGTTGCTTCCAGCAGCTCTAATCTGCTCGCAGTGGGTATGATTAACTGGCAGTCTCTCTAATCAGGGCGGCCAATCTCACAGCCACTAAGCCCCAGGAGGGGAGCCCATTCTGGGGAGAAACTGCCTCACAGGACGAGGAGGGTTCACCTGGGTACTTAGGCACTTGGGTGAGGTTTTCAATTTTGCAGCTGGAATTTTACAGTCAAGAATCCACTCTATCAAGAACAATTAAAAGAGGGTCAGGGTCCTGCAGAGGGAGGTTAGTGAGAGCAGGACGCCCGGGCTGGCCTCCACTGGGGGCTGTGTAGGCGGAGCGGGGGAGGTTTTTTGGTCTGGCTCTGCTCCTGGCTCTGCCCGGCTGGCTGTGTCCAGGGTGGATGGATGAGCCCCCAGGAATTCAAGGTGCACCATCCGTTCCGATATTCTTTAGGTTCCCCAGACATTTAGCTGTCTCCCTGCAGTGCATTTTTTGAATATTTCTAACGGACAGGAAAGAGCATCACTGCTTGGGAAAATGCCTTTTACTGGCGTGGCATCCGGGACAACCCCCGACTCGTCTGCTCCCTGCTGACCCTGGTTCTCACCACCTCCTCCTCTGTGATGGATGTGTCCATGCAAAACCTCGTGCTGGACTGGGCTGGCCTGCATCGGTGGTCCCCCAAAACTAGGTTTTCACCCCAAATGTCCATTCATCTCCAGCCCTGACCATTCTGCAGCAACCTCAAGGCTCAGCTCAAATGCTCCTCCTTCATAGGAAAGGTCTGGACCCGTCACCGGGCCTGGGAAACTCGCCCCTTGAGTCCATTTCATTGTTTGCGCATGAGCCTCTGGTAAGCTTTGCTATTTAACGCTGGAATATTCTTTATGTTTAAAGTATATCTGTACGGAATCTAAAGAAAATGGTTCTGATGACCCTAGGGGTAGGACAGGAATAAAGACACAGACGTAGAGAATGGACTTGAGGACATGGGGAGGGGGAAGGGGAAGCTGGGACGAAGTGAGAGAGTGGCACGGACATATACACACTACCAAATGTAAAACAGATAGCTAGTGGGAAGCAGCCGTGTAGCACAGGGAGATCAGCTCAGTGCTTTGTGACCACCTAGAGGGGTGGGATAGGGAAGGTGGGAGGGAGACGCAAGAGGGAGGAGATATGGGGATATATGTATATGTATAGCTGATTCACTTTGTTATACAGCAGAAACTAACACAACATTGTAAAGCAATTATACTCCAATAAAGATGTTAAAAAAATAAAGTATATCTGCTTTGTCTTGACAGTGCTTGTCAGATATTTCTATTTTACATGCCTCACGTCAAGTGATGTGATGTAACAGTGGCTACCATTTAACTGAGCACGTACTACAGGCGAGGCCCTGCGTGCATTAGCTCACTTTGTTTTCCTAGTAGCATGTGAAATAGGTCCTATTATTATTCCCATTTCACAGATGAGGAAACTAAGGCACAGAGAGGCTGAGTAACTTCCCCCAGGTCAGAGAGGTAGTCATGGGCAGAAGCCAGACAGTCTGACTCAAGAGCTCTTGCCTGAAACCACCATGGCTCAAGTCTCTCCCAGTGCTGTCTACGTAGCATTCAATCAACAGATATTTATCGACTGACTGGGGCTGACTGTTTTCCAGAAACAGTTCTAGTCTGAGCAAAGGAAAATAGGAGGAAAGAGCCTGACCTCGCCACACGTGGTCCCCTCACTTCCCGGTGAGGAAGCAAACCCTGCTTGACAAGAAGCTGATCTCTAACCTGTGTGCCTCCAGAAATAACAGTTCCTTGAGAACGAACTAATCTCACAAACTCTCATAGCCTCGGGAGCCTTTCAAGCATCCAGGACCTTGGCAGACGGAGGTGGTGTCCTGTTGGTCTGTGTCCCCAGCACCTGGCTCACAGCAAGTGATCAATAAACGCGGATGGGGGTGGATGGGCTGCCAAGCCTGGCACCGGCTTTGCACGGCCGCAGATGTTCTGTGTAATGTTGACCGTCCCTGTGGATTCTCTGTGCTGCAACATGCCTGCTTGTCTGTACCTCTGCCGAGGGACAGTGGGGCCTCACAAGCCCTGGGGACTCACTTCCTTTACTGTGGGAATTTGACGGAGCAAAGTGATCAAACCTTAGCTGCACAGCGTCTCACTGAGAGCGTCAGCTGGTTTCTACAGCCACAGTGAGACGCACACCCCGCGATCCCCAGCCTCCCTGCGTACCACTCTAGGGCCTCAGCCATCCTCTCTTGTCCTTCCTGATGTCCTGGCGGCCCCTCCTCACTTGCCCTTCAAGGTCTGTCCTCCTCCTCCAAGAAGCCTGTCCTGATCTCTATCCCCACTCCCCATAGTACAGAGTCCCCCAAAGCACACCTGTCACAGAATTCAACACGTCGTACTCAACCCTTTTTTTTTTTGTTTTTGCACATCTCCAATTTTTGCCTTCTCCCATCACTTCTACGAACGTTATTTTCTTTGACAATTCAGTCTTTTTTAATAACACTCTTAGGGCTTCCCTGGTGGCACAGTGGTTGGGAGTCCGCCTGCCGACGCGGGGGACGCGGGTTCGTGCCCCGGTCCAGGAGGATCCCACATGCCGCGGAGCGGCTGGGCCCCTGAGCCGTGGCTGCTGAGCCTGCGCGTCCGGAGCCTGGGCTCCGCAACGGGAGAGGCCGCAACAGTGAGAGGCCCGCG